>JBBGZY010001878.1:495000-550000 GCA_037952925.1 Lithobates clamitans
GGCGAGGAAGGATGGCGAGCGAGTGCAAAGACAATAATCAAATAAATGCCTCGTTACTGGGGTGAAAATACCTCCAAAGTGGCCAAGACTTTTATAACACCGTAAAAAAAATTATAGGCGCAGAAGTCTCATCTGTTAGTCCATTTTAATGTTTTGTTTCAAGTCCTTAAAGACTTGAAGTCCTTAAATTCAGCTTTGAGCTCTCCTTCCCCCTTTTCCTCGTTACATTTGGCATGCGATTTTTTTTGGGGGGGCGATTGGGCGGGAAAGAGTGGATACCTAGTTTTGACAGGTACCCACTTCTGCTCGGACCGCTCCTCTCCCCTTCCTGCAGTCTTCAGGGATACGTCACGGGTCCCAGAAGACTGCGGACCGCTCCTCTCCCCTTCCCTCCCTGCTGTCTTCAGGGATACGTCACGGGTCCCAGAAGACTGCGGACCGCTCCTCTCCCCTTCCCTCCCTGCTGTCTTCAGGGATACGTCACGGGTCCCAGAAGACTGCGGACCGCTCCTCTCCCCTTCCCTCCCTGCAGTCTTCAGGGATACGTCACGGGTCCCAGAAGACTGCGGACCGCTCCCTCTCCCCTTCCCTCCCTGCTGTCTTCAGGGATACGTCTCGGGTCCCAGAAGACTGCGGACCGCTCCTCTCCCCTTCCCTCCCTGCAGTCTTCAGGGATACGTCACGGGTCCCAGAAGACTGCGGACCGCTCCTCTCCCCTTCCCTCCCTGCAGTCCTTCAGGATACATCACGGGGCCCAGAAGATTGCCAGGTCATTCAGCAGGTGCAGCGCAACTCGCGGCATGTGCAGTGGCCACCCGGCTGTGAAGCCGCAAGCTGTCACAGCCGGGTGGCAACAATTGAAATGCCGGCACTGGGGAGAGGAGGGGGAGTGAAGCGAAGGTTCAGGGGAGCACATCGCTGGATCGACGGACAGGCGAGTGTGCGTTTATTAAAAGTCAGCAGCTACACTTTTTGTAGCTGCTGACTTTAATAAAAAAAAAAAAAATACACAAAAATGACCGGAGCTCCTCTTTAAAGTAACATTTTACTTTTTTTTCAGGGTTTACTAAACAGAAAGCACAGCGGTATCTGTTTGCTTTCAGACTATCTTTCTATAATTGAAAGTTTGTATTTGGGCATGTAGAGGGGGAGAAAAAAAAAAAAAGAGGGAGTGAGCTGCAAAAAGCGAGAAAGCTAGCTAGAGAAAAAAAAAATGAGAGAGAAAGAGAGCGCGAGAGAGAAAGAGAGCGCAAGAGAGAAAAAAGAGTGCGAGAGCGCAAGGGCGCAAGAGCGAAAGAGCGCCAGAAAGAGCAAAAGAGCGCGAGAGCAAAAGAGCGCAAGCGTGAGAGTAAAAGAATGAAAGCGTGAGAATAAAAGAGTGAGAGCGCGAGAGAGAAAAAGAGCGCGAGAGAGAAAAAGAGCGCGAGAGAGAAAAAGAGGCGCGAGAGAGAACAAGAGCGCGAGAGAGAACAAGAGCGCGAGAGAGAAAAAGAGCGCGAGAGAGAAAAAGAGCGCGAGAGAGAAAAAGAGCGCGAGAGAGAAAAAGAGCGCGAGAGAGAAAAAGAGCGCGAGAGAGAAAAAAAAAGAGCCAGAGCGCCAGAGAGAGAGAGCAAGGGCGAGAGCAAGAGAGAGCGAGAGAACGAGCAAGAGAACGAGCAAGAGAGCGAGCAAGAGAGCGAGAGCAAAAGAAAGAGTGAAAGAAGGAGAGAGCAAAAGAAGGAAAATAGGAGGCTGAGTAAAGTCCTATGCAGACAAAAGAGAAAACTTTTTTTCTCCTTCAGGGTATGAGACCCCCAACTTAAACCCCAAAATACCAGAGAGGTTGGAGTAAGCACTACATGGCCAAGAGTCTGTGGACACCAGTCCATCACAGCTACATGAGATTTTTGGACATCCCATTCCAAACCCATGACCCATTAATTTGTCCCCTTTGTGGCTATAACAGCCTTCACTTTTCTGGGAAGACTTTCCACAAGATTTGGGAGGGTGTTTGTGGGAATTTATTCTATTTGTGAGGTCAGGTACTGATGTTGGATGAGAAGATGAGGCTCACCAATTGCGTTCCAATTCATCCCAAAGATGTCCAGTAGGGGTTGAGGCTCCACACCAAACTGGTCAAACCATGTCTTTCAGCCAAAACAACATTTTTGAGGAAAGCTACTGATGTTGGACAAGAAGACCCGACTCACCACCAGGGTTCCAATTCATCCCAACAGTGTTCAGTAGGGATGGGGTGAGAGCTCAGGACAATCGAGTTTTTTCACACCAAATTGGTCAAACCATGTCTTTATGGAGCTGGCATCACTCTTCTGGGAGGGCTTCCTACAAAAATTTGGAGTGCGTCTTGGGAATTTTCCCATTGTGTCCAATCAGCCAAAAGAACATTTGTGAGGTAAGCTACTGATGTTGGGTGAGAGGACACCGACTCACCTCCAGGGTTCCAATTTATCTCAACAGTGTTCAGTAGGGTTGAGGTCAGGGCTAAGGACACTCGAGTTCCTCCACACCAAACTGTCACACCATGTCTTTATGGAGCTGGGTAAACAACCTGCACAGCTGCTTTACAGGAAGTGGAGAAGACGACCATACTGGTTTTTGCGTAAATTTAATTCCGCTAGGCTTCTCAGGATACGAAGAAAAAAAAAAAAAAAGGAGGGCGCTGTGTGACCTGTCAATGCATTTGGCATACCACAAGGAGCCTTATTTTCTACACAGAGAGGGTAATCCCACCAAACACAAATGCCGTCTTACACTAATCATAAAAAGCTTGGGCGCCGCAGCTTAAGAAAAGAGAAGAGGCGGCGGCTTAACTCCAATCCTGGAAACACGGAGGTCAGGATTAGTAATAAACCTGTCCAGCGTGAATACAATGCACAACAAGAATATAATTACTGAACAATTAGCAGTGAGCTGCACTTGGATACAAAAAGAAAAGGAAAGAGATGCGTTGTGCCGCCTGGAAGACAAACCGAAAAAAACGCAACCAGAGAGCGTCCTGTGTGTAATTAGAAAAAGTGGCAGTGAGTATTTAAGGACCGGTGCACCCAAAACAGATATTAAAATTGGTTGTAAACCTCTTAAAATGAAACGTGAACAAAGCATATCCTTCTATATTGTGTCCTTGTCTCAATCCAAAGTACTGGGTGCGATTTCTGTCTCCTCTGCTATCCACACAAGTCACTTCTCCAAGTTTATGCCGCCCACCAAGGGATGCCACCCTCAACCCCCAGCACACAGCAGGTGATTGACAGCATCAGCTGTGACACATTTTAAAGGGGGTGTGTCCTTTTCCCTCCACTCAGGTCTCAGAATACACTCAGCTCCCTGCACTATGCTGTACAAGTGTGTGACATCGGATCCCCTCATGTCTGCTGAAGCTCAGAAATTCAGGGTAAATGCTGCACTTTGAACGGGTGTAGAGCAGAGGGGGCTACAGATAAACAGTCACAACTTATGTTGGAGGATTGTTTCATCACCTGGAGGCCAGTCACTTCAGTGGATACATGTAAGGGTCTACAAGCACTTTAAAGTGGTTGTAAAGGCTAAAAGTTTTTTTTTTTTTTACCTTAATGCCGGGCTCGACAAATCCCAGGCGGCAGGTTGCCATGGCGACAAGAAGTTGCGTCCTGGTGTCTGGGATGCTGCCTGAATGCATTGTTCAGTTCAGTTCATTCAGTGGAACACAGGGGAGACATTGGGGGTCTTTTAGACCCTGGATGTCTCATTAAAGAGAACCTGACACCAAGAAAAAAATCATCACATAGGGGGGACAGACCACAAAACATACATGCCCAGCGAGCCAGACGTGTTCTGTTCAGATTTGTCATGCCGCTGCTGCCACCTCCATCCATGACATCAGGAGGGTCAGCTGTCTCTTCCGTGTACCTGCAGCTTTCTCCATCTCCCCCCCCCCCCTCAGTGAGGCACATGCGCTGTAGCCAATCACCAGGGTGCATCTGCAGGTACCAGTAAGAGACAGCAATCCCCTCCGATGACATGCCCTGGGGGAGAACCCCATGGTGTCTTGACATAGGCATCCCAGGAGGCTGACCTGTTCCCCCGAATGGAAATTTTGCATTGCGGGACCATGCTGCAACTGAAAGGCATGAATTTAGCTTGGCAGTTGTGGCACTGCACCATTTACTTACATGGGTGAGAGAATAACAGCCAGTGCCACCTGTCAAACTTTGCATGCAGCAGCTAAAATTGTTGCACCACAATGCAAAGCATCGCAGGACAGCACCATTTCCACTTGTAGGTGGGCAGTAAAAATGCAGAATAACCACCAGATTAACCCGCAGCAAAAGTGAGGAGAGTTGCAGCCATTACCCATCAATGCCAGCATAGAGCATTGGAGGGGGAGGGCAGGAAGCTTCCATTGAGAGAAAAAGGTTTCAGCATTTCCAATAGAGAATCAATTAAATCTGTGACATGAAGAACTATAAAGAGATATAAAATAAAAGTGTGAGATTTCAAATGTGACTTTAACCCCTGTTGGAAGGCAGCATGGTTTAATATGATGTTTCTGGAGTTTCTGTCAATGTTACTGTGTTTATTGGTAACAGTGTTTTGGTATTATCTAGAGTTTGAATTGGATCGGTCATAGATCTGTTACATATCTGTTTCCTATTCCCAAAGAGCAGCCATGCTGATACTTGCAGTTCCATGGCGTTAAAAGGGAAAAGGTCTGATGTTCTTTCTGGTTGATACCAGGTCTAGAATATAACAAGTCGCACATCAAAGCTTTGTAGCATATCTGAAAGAAGAGATCGGGCCTCCATCAAGGCTGAACAAAGCTTAGCTCCGGACTGTCTGATGTTATAACGCTATGCAAGCAAGCTTGAAAGGGACCATATCTGACAAGATGATTGATGAATGTCCTGCTACAGGAGATCAAAGGACCAAAAGGCATTTAAGATGCATAGACATGATACATGGACAATGCTGCCCCTAGAGGCCAATACAGGAGGACGGACAGTAATATAATATATTGAGGAGGACTGCCCCATAAGTACTGTGGTGCGTCAAAAGTCTAGATGGGATGGCAATGGTGTTGGGTCTAGATGGTGTATGATAGGTGTCTACCCTTTTCGCTCTTGGCTCAAGCCTGGTAGCTCTCTGAGCCGCATGGCTCCCTCTCTACCATTTTGAGCCCAGCCAAGGAGACTGTGTGATAAGTATCTTTGATGTTCTTGTATTATATGTTCTGGTGTTATATGCTTTGTAATATATCTTTCTTTAGTATTTTCATGTTAGCGGTTTCCTATTTTCTTGGGAAATAAATAAGACGTTGTTTTATTAAGCAGTGTGTTAGTTTTCATAGCTAACCTTATAGTATTGTTCTATCAACAGTGACCATCAGAGTTTTAATAGACTAGCTAACTATAGGAATAGACACGTTAATACATTTATGGAATAAATAGAGGGAATCCATAATCGCTTTCCGATAAATTTTAGAAGTTATTTCAATCCCAGAGTTATTTCAACCCCTTTACTACAGCACGGCAGTAAAGCGATAGCCGCAAAAGAAGCCATTAGCTGGATTTTACTTTGATTCTGATGGCTTTGCTCTTCGCTGTAGAGGAACAATAAAGCAGGCTGATCACTTCTACTGACCACTGAAGATGCAGGATGGGTCACAAGGCTCCTGGAGCTCCCTGAAGGCTATAAAAATGACAAGTGCCGGCCGCTCTAGGCGTTTTACTTTTCAGTCCGGTTAGTGCTTTAGGAACTTGAGTTTGACAACAGGTTCACATTAAAAGAAAAAGAAAGCCAAGCAGCAAGTAAATGCAGCCCCAGGTGTGCCGCTGCGTCTGGCAGCAGGGACCAGGCGATTATCTCTTGCTGTAGTCCCAAACCTCTTCTCAAGTGGTCAGGAGAGAGAGGACATTGCTGCTGCTGGAAAGTGTGTGAAGCCTGAGCAGGCCCCGCCCACCACCCAGGAACACAGACAGGAAGAGGGAACTGAGGTGCTGTGCATCCTGGGAATGACAAGAGCCTGCTGGGAGGCACACTTAGCTCTGGAACTGCAGATCCCAGCATCACAAGAGCTCTGGAGTCAGTCACGCCCAGTCCCAACATTGGACCTGTGTTATGTCCATCATAGGGCGGGACTGGGCGGGATTGTGAGCGGCGCCGGAAAGTGCAGAATACACTCGACTATGTGTATCTCGGCTCTGTGATTTCGGCGGCGCTCGTTCAGCTCCGCCGAGTCCCTCCGAACTCCGCGGCGCCATATTTAAAACTACAACTACATGCAGCTATGTGTATGTCGGCAGCGGCGGTAGGCATGGACACTGGGGGCAAGGCTGCACTGACCACTGGGGCAAAGCTGCACTGGGGCAAAGCTGCACTGACAAGACTGCACTGGGGCAAAGCTGCGCTGGGGCAAAGCTGCACTGGGGCAAAGCTGCACTGGGGCAAAGCTGCACTGGGGCAAAGCTGCACTGACAAGACTGCGCTGGGGCAAAGCTGCACTGACAAGACTGCGCTGGGGCAAAGCTGCACTGACAAGACTGCGCTGGGGCAAAGCTGCACTGACAAGACTGCGCTGGGGCAAAGCTGCACTGACAAGACTGCGCTGGGGCAAAGCTGCACTGACAAGACTGCGCTGGGGCAAAGCTGCACTGACAAGACTGCGCTGGGGCAAAGCTGCACTGACAAGACTGCGCTGGGGCAAAGCTGCACTGACAAGACTGCGCTGGGGCAAAGCTGCACTGACAAGACTGCGCTGGGGCAAAGCTGCACTGACAAGACTGCACTGGGGCAAAGCTGCACTGACAAGACTGCACTGGGGCAAAGCTGCACTGACAAGACTGCACTGGGGCAAAGCTGCACTGACAAGACTGCACTGGGGCAAAGCTGCACTGACAAGACTGCACTGGGGCAAAGCTGCACTGACAAGACTGCGCTGGGGCAAAGCTGCACTGACAAGACTGCGCTGGGGCAAAGCTGCACTGACAAGACTGCGCTGGGGCAAAGCTGCACTGACAAGACTGCACTGGGGCAAAGCTGCACTGACAAGGCTGCACTGGGGCAAAGCTGCACTAACAAGACTGCACTGGGGAAAGCTGCACTGACAAGACTGCAATGGACACTGGGTCAAGGCTGCACTGACACTGAAAAGGCTGCAAATGAACACTGATGAGGCTGCATTGATGGGCATTTTAATGTAAGTTTCTTTTCCTTAAACTTGCCTCCTAAAAGTTTTTTTCCTTAAAATTCTCTCCTAAACTTGGGGTGCGTGTTATACGCCAATAAATACGGCATATTTTTTTCTAATTTTACTTCATCAACTTAAGACTATTGTGTTCTGATCCATCACATATAATTCAGATTAAAACATTCAACTAAAGGCTGTAATGTAACAAAATGGGTAAAAAGCCAAGGGGACATAACCAGTGAGTGAAGACAAGAGATTTACATAACAACGAGTCCCCATCTAACTCCCCTCTCAGCATCCATGGCAGCTGCAACCCCAACGCAATAACGGCAAATCTTAGCCTATTCACCCAACACCTATCAAAACCGCTTATTGGCGGCTGCCTGAAAAACGCAGGAAGAAGGGCTGAGCTCCGGACAAGCCGAGCCAAATGACTCCGCTTTGTACAATATAGATGCATAATCAATCGCCTTTGCCGCGTTCCAGACAGCGTACGGCTCAATGCATTATAAACGAACCCAACATTCTATTTGGAATGTAAAAAAGGAAACAAAAAGGTTTTAATTAAAAAAAAAAAAAAAAAAAAAAAATGATGTACTACCAAAAAGGCCCAATACAGAAAGCGCCCGGTCAAATTACCGAAACCTTACTAAAAACGCGCCGCACTCCCGTCTCGATCTGCATCTTAAAACATCTATTTATCCGGCATCCAACCGTTGCCTCTGTGCCCGGCTCGGGGCACCGTGCCAGAGCGTTCTGTTAGCAGGGTGGGGGCCGCTGTTCCTCTTTTTTTTTTTTTTTTGGCAGCTCTACCTACAGGAGCTGCCGGGGCTTAAACGGCGCCCATTCATTTCGCCCCGACAAGCTGCTTACAGGTCGTGCAAAACAGAGGAAATGCGGGCTATTTTAGCCGTCTTTTAAATGCGACAATGCAAACGGCTTGGATTCAGCAGAAAAAAGAAAAAAAAAAAAACCTTGAAAAAAGGTGTGAACCGAAGAATGCTTGCGAAGCCTCTCTGCGCTGCCCCTTAATGAGCTCCCCCGGGCCACGGGCAAAAACCAATAACAAATTGTCCTCCCTGTGTATCACGTATCGGGGAAATTGGACAGAAATAAAAAGGGAGAGAAAAGCCTGAAGCTTGTCAGAGGAAATTAATTGAACTTCAGCATGCCAAGAATACACTGGTAATAAAGCCACCCCCGGCAGAATTAAAGGTTCTCATACCGTGAGATGGGGGGGGGGGTGAAATCCAAAAATTTATAGCAGTAATTTGTTCGGAGTTTTTCAAAAGTGCTTGCTGGTCTTTCTGCGTTTGCTGCTGGGATCTCAGAGGAGCAATAAGGAGGACGCTAAGCAAAGGACTGCGTTCGGAAAATTTGACCGCCTTTTTTTTTTTCCCGGTCTCTGCTTGTAAATATGAATTTCTGACGCTTCTTTTGACACCCGCGTTTTGAAAGAATGGAGACTTTTCCTGGATCGGGCGCGGCCCAGAGTCTCTGGGTACCTCATAAACAGAGGGAGACCAAAGGATGCGAGAGAGGAACTTGTGTACTAAACACCTGACCGGCGCTCTAGTAGCCAAGTCCAAGCTGAGGTCCAGAACACAGTCAACCTGGAGTAAGGAAGACAAAAGGTCCAGCTTTTTTTTTTTAATTATTATTTACCTGTTAAGTGACCTGTCCCACCCCTGCTATGCGACTGGCCCTGGTAAAGATGCGATCCCTGTGTGTGAATTTCTTTGGTTTTTTTAACCGACGAAAAAACGTCCAACTTGGTGCTGGATGGAACCAAAACTCAACTGACCTAAAAGAGAAACGACAGACAGAAAAACAGTGAGTGGCTGGATTGTGTGCCACTGGAGACGATGAGTGGCTCGGATTGTGTGCCGCTGGAGGCGATGAGTGGCCGGATTGTGTGCCGCTGGAGGCGATGAGTGGCCGGATTGTGTGCCGCTGGAGGCGATGAGTGGCCGGATTGTGTGCCGCTGGAGGCGATGAGTGGCCGGATTGTGTGCCGCTGGAGACTATGAGTGGCCGGATTGTGTGCCGCTGGAGACGATGAGTGGCCGGATTGTGTGCCACTGGAGGCGATGAGTGGCCGGATTGTGTGCCACTGGAGGCGATGAGTGGCCGGATTGTGTGCCACTGGAGGCGATGAGTGGCCGGATTGTGTGCCACTGGAGGCGATGAGTGGCCGGATTGTGTGCCACTGGAGGCGATGAGTGGCCGGATTGTGTGCCACTGGAGGCGATGAGTGGCCGGATTGTGTACCGCTGGAGGCGATGAGTGGTCGGATTTTATGCCACTGGAGACGATGAGTGGCTCGGATTGTATGCCACTGGAGAGGATGACTGGCCGGATTGTGTGCCACTGGAGAGGATGACTGGCCGGATTGTGTGCCACTGGAGGCGATGAGTGGACGGATTGTGTGCCACTGGAGGCAAAGAGTGGCCGGATTGTGTGCCACTGGAGTTGATGAGTGGCCAGATTGTAAGCCATTGGAGACAATGAGTGGTCGGATTGTGTGCCACTGGAGACGATGAGTGGCTCGGATTGTGTGCCGCTGGAGGCGATGAGTGGCCGGATTGTGTGCCGCTGGAGGCGATGAGTGGCCGGATTGTGTGCCGCTGGAGGCGATGAGTGGCCGGATTGTGTGCCGCTGGAGGCGATGAGTGGCCGGATTGTGTGCCGCTGGAGGCGATGAGTGGCTCGGATTGTGTGCCACTGGAGGCGATGAGTGGCCGGATTGTGTGCCACTGGAGGCGATGAGTGGCCGGATTGTGTGCCACTGGAGGCGATGAGTGGCCGGATTGTGTGCCACTGGAGTTGATGAGTGGCCAGATTGTAAGCCATTGGAGACAATGAGTGGTCGGATTGTGTGCCACTGGAGACGATGAGTGGCTCGGATTGTGTGCCGCTGGAGGCGATGAGTGGCCGGATTGTGTGCCACTGGAGGCGATGAGTGGCCGGATTGTGTACCGCTGGAGGCGATGAGTGGTCGGATTTTATGCCACTGGAGACGATGAGTGGCTCGGATTGTATGCCACTGGAGAGGATGACTGGCCGGATTGTGTGCCACTGGAGAGGATGACTGGCCGGATTGTGTGCCACTGGAGGCGATGAGTGGCCGGATTGTGTACCGCTGGAGGCGATGAGTGGTCGGATTTTATGCCACTGGAGACGATGAGTGGCTGGATTGTGTGCCACTGGAGAGGATGACTGGCCGGATTGTGTGCCACTGGAGAGGATGACTGGCCGGATTGTGTGCCACTGGAGGCGATGAGTGGACGGATTGTGTGCCACTGGAGGCAAAGAGTGGCCGGATTGTGTGCCACTGGAGTTGATGAGTGGCCAGATTGTAAGCCATTGGAGACAATGAGTGGTCGGATTGTGTGCCACTGGAGACGATGAGTGGCTCGGATTGTGTGCCGCTGGAGGCGATGAGTGGCCGGATTGTGTGCCGCTGGAGGCGATGAGTGGCCGGATTGTGTGCCGCTGGAGGCGATGAGTGGCCGGATTGTGTGCCGCTGGAGGCGATGAGTGGCTCGGATTGTGTGCCACTGGAGGCGATGAGTGGCCGGATTGTGTGCCACTGGAGGCGATGAGTGGCCGGATTGTGTGCCACTGGAGGCGATGAGTGGCCGGATTGTGTGCCACTGGAGACGATGAGTGGCCGGATTGCAAGCCATTGGAGACAATGAGTGGTCGGATTGTGTGCCACTGGAGATGATGAGTGGTCGAATTGTAAGCCATTGGAGACTAGGAGTGGTCGGATTGTAAGCCACTGGAGATGATGAGTGGCCGGATTGTGTACCACTGGAGACGATGAGTGGCCGGATTGTATGCCACTGGAGACGATGAGTGGCCGGATTGTGTGCCGCTGGAGACGATGAGTGGTCGAATTGTAAGCCATTGGAGACGATGAGTGGCCGGATTGTAAGCCACTGGAGACGATGAGTGGCCGGATGGTGTGCCACTGGAGATGATGAGTGGCTGGATTGTATGCCACTGGAGACGATGAGTGGCTGGATTGTGTGCCACTGGAGACAATGAGTGATTGTAACCGTGCCTGAAAAAGTGTATGAAATTAATCCGATACGAATCGGTTGTAAAGTAAAATGACTGAGATACGAATCGGTTGTAAACTGTATTAAATAATCTCGATACGAATCGGTTGCAAGTGAATGTTTTAGTGACATTAAAGGCCTGTGACTGGCCTCGTGCGATGTGACTGTGTGCGATGTGACCGTGTGACGGTGTGCGATGTGACCGTGTGACGGTGTGCGATGTGACCGTGTGCGATGTGACCGTGTGCGATGTGACCGTGTGCGATGTGACCGTGTGCGATGTGACCGTGTGCGATGTGACCGTGTGCGATGTGACCGTGTGCGATGTGACCGTGTGCGATGTGACCGTGTGCGATGTGACGGTGGTGCGATGTGACGGTGGTGCGATGTGACGGTGGTGCGATGTGACGGTGTTGCGATGTGACGGTGGTGCGATGTGACGGTGGTGCGATGTGACGGTGGTGCGATGTGACGGTGGTGCGATGTGACGGTGGTGCGATGTGACGTGACGGTGTGTGATGTGAGCGATGTGACTGTGTGTGATGTGACGGTGTTGCGATGTGACGGTGTGCGATGTGAGCGATGTGACTGTGTGCGATGTGACGGTGTGCGATGTGAGCGATGTGACTGTGTGCGATGTGTGTGATGTGACGGTGTTGCGATGTGACGGTGTGCGATGTGAGCGATGTGACTGTGTGCGATGTGACGGTGTGCGATGTGAGCGATGTGACTGTGTGCGATGTGTGCGATGTGACGGTGTTGCGATGTGACGGTGTGCGATGTGAGCGATGTGACTGTGTGTGATGTGACGGTGTTGCGATGTGACGGTGTGCGATGTGAGCGATGTGACTGTGTGTGATGTGACGGTGTGCGATGTGAGCGATGTGACTGTGTGTGATGTGAGCGATGTGACGGTGTGCGATGCGACGGTGTGCGATGCGACGGTGTGCGATGGTTTGTGATGACGTACTTGAGAAATGAATCTTGTGGTTGGTACGAAATGTTCTCTTTTAAATAAGATATCTGAAGTTTGGTCCCCCCTGTACCCTGTACACCAGTAAGGAACTACAACTCTCATCATGCTGCATGATATAATGATTAGGAGCTGCAGGTCCTCTGTTCACGCCTAAAAATTCCACCCACATCAGATTCCAAAAGCACAATTGAAACATTTATGGCGCTTTGATCAATTTGCGGTTATTTTTTTGTTCGCTGTATTTAACAAGTCCCCCCCTGCTGTGCGATAAACACAAATTCCGCCCTGCGGAGGAGGAAAATCATGTCCGTCGTTAAACAAATGTTTATCTTGTCCTCCAATAACGACATTCACTACAAAGCGCCGCCTCCGATGCGGCTTCATAAGAGGGGGAATTTACACGAGGGCGACATGAACACATCGGAGGCGCCTTGTCACCGTATAACAAAGAGCAATGGTAAATGGGGGGGAGGGGCAAACTCACGAGCATAGCGGAAACACGCATGCCGCTTTTTTGCGTTTTTTAAAAACATGCAGCACACACGGCATGCCCTAAAACATGACAAATGCCCCAAAGCAGTGCAAGAACCTTTGTGGTCATGGAGCATCACGCGTTTTTTTTTTTCACTCCACAATTTTGGAGCGCGGCAAAACATGCGTCTGTCAACCGCAATTTGGGCGTCATTAACAATTAGGCTGCTTTCACATTTGTGCGTTTTTTCCCGAACGCGTGCCAATCCGCACAGGAAACACGCATCGCAATTGTGTTGCCATTTAGGCTGCATTTACATCTGCGCATTTTGTGAACGCAGAAAGGCGCAGTTAACATGGATGTCCGCTACCTATTGTGATCATTGGCCAAAACTAAAAAAAAACGTATAACAAAGTCACAATCGAGTGGCACTACATAGTCGCACTGTAAATTGCATGAAAAAAAAATACATGGACAAAGGATCCCCAGAGAGCTATGGATTAGCTAACAAGGCAAAAAAAATTAAAAAAAAAAAAAAAAGCTCCATGCTTTGCAGCTTCTTTCTCTGATTGAAACCTATGCTTGAGCTCTGTGATGAGAGGAGCCACTCATTGCATGGTCTTACATGGAACATGCTGATAGGAGGGGAGAGCAAAGGGACAGATTGAAGCTTATCTGTCTGCTGCTTCTCAGGCTGGGGGGGGGGGGGACGAGACCTGTAAATGTTAGTGAACTGCAGCAGAGAAAAATCAAAGGTCTCCAATTTTTTATTTTTATTTTTTACCCCCTTTTGGGGAGCAATGGGCGCTCGGCTCCTGGGAAGGGTTCAGACATTACAGTTGCTGGCGCTGCCCAATTTACATTTTTTTTTTCAAATAAAAGAATGGACAGAACAGTGACTTGTGACATCACAGAGCGTGACGGAGAACATTCATCCCAGAACACGGATCAGAACATGGCGGCACACCGGAGGGGAAAATACGAGTTCCATGACATCGTATATGGATGAGGAACCCCAACCTCCGCTCAGCGGGGGAATCGTTTTTATTAGGGAAAATAGATGGACTTCTACAAAATATATTTTTTCATACAATTTATTGCCCAACCTGTTGTACTTTGTCCTCCCTTCCCAACCAATCACACAGGTCTAGGTAATTAAGAAAAAAAAAAAAACAGACCCATTGACACTGGAGGGGGGGGGGGGGGATGTAGTGCCAGAACGCTGGGGGGAATGGGGGGGTGGTGCCAGAGAAATAACCCCACCGACACTTGGGGGGGGGGCAGAATGTAGGAGTGTCAGACCCGAGCAATTACCCAATGACACTTGCGAGGGTGGTTGGTGGCAGAACAATGACCTACTGATGCTGGGGGGGGGGGGGGGAACAAGGACACTTGGGGGGTCCCCAGAACACGGACATTTGGGGGGGGAACAAGGACACTTGGGGGGTCCCCAGAACACGGACATTTGGGGGGGGAACAAGGACACTTGGGGGTCCCCAGAACACGGACATTTGGGGGGGGGAACAAGGACACTTGGGGGGTCCCCAGAACACGGACACTTGGGGGGGTCCCCAGAACACGGACACTTGGGGGGGTCTCCAGAACACGGACACTTGGGGGGGTCTCCAGAACACGGACACTGGGGGGGGTCCCCAGAACACGGACACTGGGGGGGGGTCCCCGAACACTTGGCCTCCTTGGATATAGGACAGGCGGAGCCCCTCTGCAGGAACTCAGCGATGAAACAAAACGGGATCTTTATGAAATAATCTGGAGGAATCCATTTCAAGCTAGAACAATAGCGCCCTCGTCTGGATCATCTCCGAACTGCATTTCATGAACAACTCACAATCTGAGCGGACAGTTTTCTGACACAGGAAACCCGACACCATGAATTAGCAGACAGGGTGAGGAAAAATCATATTACACATCCGATTTACAGATTTACATCTCCTAGAGCAATCACTGAGAGAGGGGGTCACCACACAGAGCAGAGAGAGGGGGGTCACCATAGAGGGCAGAGAGAGGGGGGGGTCGCCATAGAGGGTAGAGAGAGGGGGGGTCGCCATAGAGGGTAGAGAGAGTGGGGGGGTCGCCATAGAGGGTAGAGAGAGTGGGGGGGTCGCCATAGAGGGTAGAGAGAGTGGGGGGGGTCGCCATAGAGGGTAGAGAGAGTGGGGGGGTCGCCATAGAGGGTAGAGAGAGGGGGGTCGCCATAGAGGGTAGAGAGAGGGGGGGGGTCGCCATAGAGGGCAGAGAGGGGGGGGTCACCATAGAGGGTAGAGAGGGGGGGGGTCACCATAGAGGGTAGAGAGGGGGGGGGTCACATAGAGGGTAGAGAGGGGGGTCACCATAGAGGGTAGAGAGGGGGGGGTCACCATAGAGGGTAGAGAGGGGGGTCACCACACAGAGCAGAGAGAGGGGGGTCACCATAGAGGGTAGAGAGAGGGGGGGTCGCATAGAGGGTAGAGAGAGTGGGGGGTCGCCATAGAGGGTAGAGAGAGTGGGGGGGTCGCCATAGAGGGTAGAGAGAGGGGGGGTCGCCATAGAGGGTAGAGAGAGGGGGGGTCGCCATAGAGGGCAGAGAGGGGGGGGTCACCATAGAGGGTAGAGAGGGGGGGGGTCACCATAGAGGGTAGAGAGGGGGGGGGTCACCATAGAGGGTAGAGAGGGGGGGGGTCACCATAGAGGGTAGAGAGGGGGGGGGGGTCACCATAGAGGGTAGAGAGGGGGAGGGTCGCCATAGAGGGTAGAGAGGGGAGGGTCGCCATAGAGGGTAGAGAGGGGGGGAGGATCACCATAGAGGGTAGAGAGGGGGAGGGTCGCCATAGAGGGTAGAGGGGGGGGGTCACCATAGAGGGTAGAGAGGGGGGTCACCATAGAGGGTAGAGGGGGGGGGTCACCATAGAGAGTAGAGGGGGGGGTCACCATAGAGGGTAGAGAGGGGGGGTCACCATAGAGGGTAGAGAGGGGGGGGGTCACCATAGAGGGTAGAGGGGGGGGTCACCATAGAGGGTAGAGAGGGGGGTCACCATAGAGGGAAGAGGGGGGGTCACCATAGAGGGTAGAGAGGAGGGGGAGGGTCGCCATAGAGGGTAGAGAGGGGGAGGGTCGCCATAGAGGGTAGAGAGGGGGAGGGTCGCCATAGAGGGTAGAGAGGGGGGGAGGATCACCATAGAGGGTAGAGAGGGGGAGGGTCGCCATAGAGGGTAGAGGGGGGGGTCACCATAGAGGGTAGAGAGGGGGTCACCATAGAGGGTAGAGGGGGGGGGTCACCATAGAGGGTAGAGAGGGGGGGTCACCATAGAGGGTAGAGAGGGGGGGGTCACCATAGAGGGTAGAGAGGGGGAGTCACCATAGAGGGTAGAGAGGGGGGTCACCATAGAGGGTAGAGAGGGGGGGGTCGCCATAGAGAGCAGAGAGAGGGGGGTCCGCCATAGAGAGCAGAGAGAGGGGGGTCGCCATAGAGAGCAGAGAGGGGGGGTCACCATACAGAGCAGAGAGCAGGGAGAGGGGGTCACCATAGAGAGCAAGAGGGGGGCTCACCATAATACATTTACGTTTTTGGTTATAATGACAAAATGTGGAAAATTTCAAGGGGTATGAAAACTTTTTCAAGGTACCGTATGACATTCTTGGTTTGGGGTTTAATATCGCTTTAACTCTCATGCCTCCTCCCAGAAATGGCATCATCCCATCCACTCCCTTGTTGCTATGATGTTGCCAAGACACACCCATCTGTTACGGCTCACCTCCACCATCACAAGAGGGGGGCTCCTTCTCCAATTCAACCCCCCCCCCCCCCCTTCATGTGTGAATTCCCTCCCCTGACACAGTGGCTCTGAGCTCAGCATCTGAGAGCTCCTCCTGTGATGGGGGGGGGGGTGAATAGTAACAGGTGGGTGTGTTTTAGCAACATCCTAGAAGTGAGAGATAGGGGAGATGCCATCTCTGGGAGTTTTTTAGCCAGGATTCAGGAGGTGTAGATAGCCTATATAGCAAGGACATTATTCAACTGGAGTCAGAGCTTCTCCGCTCACTTTTTTTCTATAGACTCCTCTTACCTGCATAGTCAGGTTTTGGGAAAGGTGAGCTAACCCTTTGAAAAAAAAAAAGGGGGTTAAAAAAGGGCGTGTTATTTGGATATACCGTATTTACCGGCTTAAATAAAAAGAGCTGTGAAGCAAAATAAGGGTCAGTGCCCATCAATGCAAAATCCCCGCTGCCATGAATGCAGCCCCCCCCCCCCCCCCCAACTGCCATTAATGCAGCCTCACCGCTGCGACAAATGCAGCCTCACCACTGCCACTAATGCAGCCTCACCACTGCCACTAATGCAGCCTCACCACTGCCACTAATGCAGCCTCACCACTGCCACGAATGCAGCCTCACCACTGCCACGAATGCAGCCTCACCACTGCCACGAATGCAGCCTCACCACTGCCACGAATGCAGCCTCACCACTGCCATCAGTGCAGCCTGATCGATGCCAATCTGTAGCCTCAGAGGGGGGGGGGGGGACAAGTGCCAACACATTACATACAGGAGAAACTCTCATTTTCTCGACGGCCTCTTTCATAAAAAAAAGTCCCGCCTCCTATGATGGACAGAACAGTCGTCCAATGGCAGCGGGACTTACTATTACACAGGCCGCCGTGTAAACAGGAAATTCTCCTGTATGTACGGCACAAGTCCCGCCCCCTCCGAGGCAGCCAGAATATATATCTGTTGTGGCCCTCGGAGATTCGTTGGGGGCCACAAATTACCAGGTGGGCCGTTCGATACCGGAACGTGGACCGCAATTGGGCCGGACTTTGGACATGCCTGCTCTATAATGTGTACTTGTCTCAATCCAGAGCACTGATTGGCATTTTTGTCAGCTGCCACCTTCCCCGGCTATCAGCATGAAACACTTCTGACAAGTTTTCCTGACACCAAAGAGAAAAAAAAAAGGTGACAGGGGAGGGAGCTCCATCACACAGCCTGTGACTGACAGCCTCAGCTCTGGTCCTGTGTGAAGAGGGGTGTGTCTCTACCCTCCAATAAACTCTCGGAGTGCTTCTCACTGCTGTAACGTCAGCTTTCTGCCCCCCCCCCCCCCCGCTTTTCAGAGCAGAGAGAGCCTGTGTAAAATTCTGCACTTTGAATGGATGTAGAGAAGACTGCAGATAAACAGATACAACTTAGGAGGATTAGTTTCATCTCTGTGGCCAGTCTTCACCAGGTATATAGAAAGGAGTTTACAGACACTTTAAACTAGACCCATAAAGTATCTCAGCACTTGCAAGATATCCACACCAACAGAGAAACAACCTCTGGAGAAATACAAAAGATAGAAAAAGTGATACCCGGCGGGGCACCTACCTGCAGACCCGTGCGGGGAAGTAGAGCTTCTGCCAGGATCGACAAAAGAATTGTGAATGATCGATGACTCGGATCCAGTCCAGTTCATCCATGGAGACCTCGATGTAGTAGGAGTACGACCTGCCGACAAGGAATGACATCAAACTCAGTACATCAGTCGGAGGCGCCCAACTTTAAGCCATTTAAAGCAGATCGATCGTACATTTCACCCCCCATCTCATCAGTAAAGGAGGTTGTAAAGTCTTTTTTTTATTATTCACATAATAAACTTGTCATACTTACCTGCTCTCTGCAATGGTTTTGCACTGAGCAGCCTTGACCCTCCTCTTCTGGGGTCCCTAGTCGGTGATCTTGGCTCCTCCTCTTCTGGGGTCCCCAGTCGGTGATCTTGGCTCCTCCTCTTCTGGGGTCCCCAGTCGGTGATCTTGGCTCCTCCTCTTCTGGGGTCCCTAGTCGGTGATCATGGCCCCTCCTCTTCTGGCGTCCCTAGTCAGTGATCTTGGCCCCTCCTCTTCTGGGGTCCCTAGTCAGTGATCTTGGCCCCTCCTCTTCTGGGGTCCCCGGTCGGTGATCTTGGCTCCTCCTCTTCTGGGGTCCCCGGTCGGTGATCTTGGCTCCTCCTCTTCTGGGGTCCCTAGTCAGTGATCTTGGCCCCTCCTCTTCTGGGGTCCCTGGTCGGTGATCTTGGCCCCTCCTCTTCTGGGGTCCCCATCGGTGATCTTGGCTCCTCCTCTTCTGGGGTCCCCATCGGTGATCTTGGCTCCTCCTCTATTGGGGTCCCCAGTCAGTGATCTTGGCCCCTCCTCTTCTGGGGTCCCCGGTCGGTGATCTTGGCTCCTCCTCTTCTGGGGTCCCTAGTCAGTGATCTTGGCCCCTCCTCTTCTGGGGTCCCCGGTCGGTGATCTTGGCTCTTCCTCTTCTGGGGTCCCCCGGTCGGTGATCTTGGTTCCTCTTCTTCTGGGGTCCCTAGTCAGTGATCTTGGCCCCTCCTCTTCTGGGGTCCCTGGTCGGTGATCTTGGCCCCTCCTCTTCTGGGGTCCCCATCGGTGATCTTGGCTCCTCCTCTTCTGGGGTCCCCATCGGTGATCTTGGCTCCTCCTCTATTGGGGTCCCCAGTCAGTGATCTTGGCCCCTCCTCTTCTGGGGTCCCCGGTCGGTGATCTTGGCTCCTCCTCTTCTGGGGTCCCTAGTCAGTGATCTTGGCCCCTCCTCTTCTGGGGTCCCCGGTCGGTGATCTTGGCTCTTCCTCTTCTGGGGTCTCCGGTCGGTGATCTTGGCTCCTCTTCTTCTGGGGTCCCCGGTCGGTGATCTTGGCCCCTCCTCTTCTGGGGTCCCTAGTCGGTGATCTTGGCCCCTCCTCTTCTGGGGTCCCCGGTCTGTGATCTTGGCCCCTCCTCTTCTGGGGTCCCCATCGGTGATCTTGGCTCCTCCTCTTCTGGGGTCCCCGGTTGGTGATCTTGGCTCCTCCTCTTCTGGGGTCCCCGGTCCGTGATCTTGGCTCCTCCTCTTCTGGGGTCCCAGGTCGGTGATCTTTGCTCCTCCTCTTCTGGGGTCCCCGGTCGGTGATCTTGGCTCCTCCTCTTCTGGGGTCCCTGGTCGGTGATCTTGGCTCCTCCTCTTCTGGGGTCCCAGGTCGGTGATCTTGGCTCCTCCTCTTCTGGGGTCCCCGGTCGGTGATCTTGGCTCCTCCTCTTCTGTGTCTGCCCCCCCCTATAGCAAGCATGTTGCTACAGTGAAGGGGAAAAAAAAAGTATCTAATCCCCCTGCTGATTTTGTACGTTTGCCCACTGACAAAAAAACGATCAGTCTATAATTTTAATGGTCGGTTTATTATAATAGTGAGACACAGAATAAAAATATCCAGAAAAACGCATTTCAAAAAAAGTTATAAATTGATTTGCATTTTAATGAGTGAAATAAGTATTTGAAGCCTTCAGAAAACATGACTTAGTAGTTGGTGGAGAAACCCTTGTTGGCGATCACAGAGGTCAGACATTTCTTGTAGTTGGCCACCAGGTTTGCACACATCTCAGGAGGGATTTTGTCCTCTTTGCAGATCCTCTCCAAGTCATTAAGGTTTCAAGGCTGACGTTTGGTAACTCGAACCTTCAGCTCCCTCCACATATTTTCTATGGGATTAAGGTCTGGAGTCTGGCTAGGCCACTCTAGGACTTTAATGTGCTTCTTCTTGAGCCACTCCTTTGTTGTCTTAGCCGTGTGTTTTGGGTCATTGTCATGCTGGAAGACCCATCCACAAACCTTCAATACCCTGACTGAGGGAAAGAGGTTCTCAAGATTTGGTGGTACATGGGGCCCCGTCCGTCATCCCTTTGATGCAGTGAAGTTGTCCTGTCCCCTCATCAGAAAAACACCCCCAAAGCATAATGTTTCCACCTCCATGTATGAGGGTGGGGGATGGTGTTCTTGGGGTCATAGGCAGCATTCCTCCTCCTCCAAACATGGCGAGTTGAGTTGATGCCAAAGATCTTGATTTTGGTCTCATCTGATCACAACACTTTCCCCCAGTTCTCCTCTGAATCATTCAGATGTTTATTAGTAATCTTCAGACTGTCCTGTACATGTGATTTCCTGAGCAGAGGGACCTTGCGGGGGCTGCAGGATTTCAGTCCTTCACGGTGTAATGTGTTACCGATTGTTTTCTTGGTGACTATGGTCCCAGCTGAGATCATTGACAAGATTCTCCTGTGTAGTTCTGGGCCGATTCCTCACCGTTCTCATGATCATTGAAACTCCACAAGGTGAGATCTTGTATGGAGCCCCAGACCGAGGGAGATCGACAGTTATTTTGTGTTTCTTCTATTTGTGAATAATTCCACCAACTGTTGTCACCCTCTCACCAAGCTGCTTGGCGATGGTCTTGTATCCCATTCCAGCCTTGTGTAGGTCTACAATCTTCTCCCCGACATCCTTGGACAGCTCTTTGGTCTTGGCCATGGTGGAGAGATTGGAATCTGATTGATTGATTACTTCTGTACATGGTTTTTTTTTTTTTTTTTTACAGGTAACAAACTGAGATTAGGAGCACTCCCTTTAGGAGAGTGCTCCTAATCTCAGCTCGTTACCTGTAAAGAAGGCACCTGGGAGATAGAAATCTTGCTGATTGATAGGGGAACAAATACTTATTTCACTCATTAAAATGCAAATCAACTTAAAACTTTTTTGAAATGCAGTTTTTCTGGATATTTTTGTTGTTATTCTGTCTCTCATTGTTATAATAAACCGACCAATAAAATTATAGACAGATCATTTCTTTATCAGTTGGGCAAATGTACAAAATCAACAGAGGATCAAATACTTTTTTTCCCCTTCGCTGTATGGAGGCAGACATGCGGGATCAATCCCGATCCAGACTCTGTGTGTGTCCATAGACATCCACAGAGCGGCTTGGCCATGCACCCCGCTCTCTGCTCACTGGATTTGATTGACAGCAGCAGCAGCCAATGGCTCCCGCTGCTATCAATCTATACGATGAGGACCCGAGACAGCGGGTGGAGCTGCTGTGCTCGTCCCCATCGCTGGAATCATCGGCTAAGGTAAAAAAAAATAAAGTTTTTTTCCCCTTAATGCATAAAATACATTAAGGTGAAAAGCCCTGCAGTAACTTCTTTCCACCACTAGATGTCCTTGGTTTTCCATGTTGAATGACACCCAGTATCATTAATCACCGGAACACTGAGGACATATTGTAAGTGCGGGGGGGCTTTACAGTCTTGCTCCCTAAGGGTGGAGGGGGGGTACCCACCAGAGTTGAGTTTTAAAAATAAACCCGTAAGGCAAGGATGATGTATACTAGACTGTATATGGGATAGTACACACAAAAGTGTCAGACTCCAAAGCAATTCAAGTGCTGCAGACTTTCAGGTACATTTGAGGAAAAACAGCTTGTGTTTGAAGTACATGTGAGGGTTCTCACTTGCCCCTGGCCTCCCTTCCAACCTACCCATGGCCTTCCTCCCAACCTGCCCCCCGGCCTCCCTTTCCAACCTGCCCCCCGGCCTCCCTTTCCAACCTGCCCCCGGGCCTCCCTCTCCAACCTGTCCCCCGGGCCTCCCTCTCCAACCTGTCCCCCGGCCTCCCTCTCCAACCTGCCCCCCGGCCTCCCTCTCCAACCTGCCCCCCGGCCTCCCTCTCCAACCTGCCCCCCGGCCTCCCTCTCCAACCTGCCCCCCGGCCTCCCTCTCCAACCTGCCCCCCGGCCTCCCTCTCCAACCTGCCCCCCGGCCTCCCTCTCCAACCTGCCCCCAGGCCTTCCTCCCAAACCTGCCCCCAGGCCTTCCTCCCAAACCTGCCCCCAGGCCTTCCTCCCAAACCTGCCCCCAGGCCTTCCTCCCAAACCTGCCCCCAGGCCTTCCTCCCAAACCTGCCCCCAGGCCTTCCTCCCAAACCTGCCCCCCGACCTCCCTCTCCAACCTGCGCCTGGGCCTTCCTTTCCAACCTGCCCCCGGCCTCCCTTTCCAACCTGCCCCCCGGCCTCCCTTTCCAACCTGCCCCCCGGCCTCCCTTTCCAACCTGCCCCCCGGCCTCCCTTTCCAACCAGCCCCCCGGCCTCCCTTTCCAACCAGCCCCCTGGCCTCCCTTTCCAACCAGCCCCCGGGTCTCCCTTTCCAACCAGCCCCCCGGGCCTCCCTCTCCAACCAGCCCCCCGGGCCTCCCTCTCCAACCAGCCCCCTGGCCTCCCCTTTCCAACCTGCCCCTGGCCTTCCTTTCCAACCTGCCCTGAGAGGGATCACATTGACTTGTATAGAGTAGAAAAGACAATTCAGATGCAGAATGTTGCACACACATTGATCTTGGCTACCACTTGCCTTCATGTTAATCCCCCGCCATTCCTGCATTGCTATGTATTCATTAAAAAAGGTAGTTATATAGTGCAGATAATTTAAGCAGCACTCTACATATATATTATACATTCACATCAGTCCCCGCCCTCAAGGAAGTTTACAATCTAAGGTCCCGAACTCACATTCATATACTGGGGGCCAACTTAGACAGCAGCCAATTAACCTCCCAGCTTTGTCTTTGTAGTGTGGGAGGAAACCGGAGTACCCGAAGGAACCCGCACAGGCACCGGAGAAACATGCAAACTCCAGCCAGGTCTCATGGTTGGGATTAAACCGACGACCCCAGTGCTGCCAGGCGGAAGTGCTAATCACTTAGCCAACGTGTTGCCCATGTATTGGAGAACATGGGTGGCTCTGCCCCCATCCCACAATGCAACGCCTGGGGCATCAGCACAGCCGGGCATCATGACTTGGCAACCATCAAAAAATGATCTGCAGATTTCCTCTAGGGGGCTTCAGGCAGAGTCGGAGGGATTAAACATGAAGGTGGGGGGTATCTGGGGACAGTGTATCCCGTCAGCTATCAGATCTTGCTGGATGGTCCTAAAATCTTTGAGAGAACAGTGCCACATCCCTACAACTATATCAGAAGTAAAGAAATAGAAAACGGGACTTTAGGAAGCAAAACATCATACATAAAATCATTTTCGAATTTCGAATTGAACACTCATAAAAAAGAGCTCTGTTGTACAAAATAACATAAAAACACCAAAGATACAGAATTACAACATTATTATTATGACATAATAGTACATTGTATCACAAAAATACTGATTCATCGCAGCCCGACACGTTTCGTGGGCTCAGTCCACTTCTTCAGGACCCGTCAGTATTTACACAAGCATACTGACGGCCCCCGAAGAGGAGGAGAGCCCACGAAACGCGTCGGACCAAAATGAATCAGTATTTTTGTGATACAATGTACTATTATGTCATAATAATAATGTTGTAATTCTGCTCCTGCCACAGTCCTTTGGGAGCATGACTTGAAGATAATCAATTGACACACTTTCTGGGTAGGACGCCAGATTTATCAGATTCTGTTAAAGGCCTCTTGTCCAGCTCCACCACCATTCCTATCGAAAGGAGAACCGGAGTTGCATGTAGCATCTGATGATATGTATTGGGACAAAACACCGGCGTTTTCCTTTAAACTATCCATCTCATCTAATGCCCAGGAACAGAATTACTGAATTAGGTCTAGGTGGTATCGTTGCCCTACTATCCTGCATAAAACTGATCCTACCATACTGGATACGTGCTGGAGAGGTTTACAGGCCCCTGGCACCATGCTGCATATATGGGGCACATGCCTGTGCATTATCCCTTTTTGCGATAAAATACACATATATATACACACACACACACACACACACACACACACACACGCACACACGCACGTTAATGACATCCCAGTCTTAGTCTGTAGGGTTCAATATTGAGTTGGCCCACCCTTTACAGCTATAACAGCTTCAACTCTTCTGGGAAGGATGTCCACAAGGACAGGACTCTGTGCAGGCCAGTCAGGTTGCTCCATCCCAAACTTGCTTATCCATGTCTTTATGGACCTTGCTTTGTGCACTGGTGGGCAGTCATGTTGGAACAGGAAGGGTCCATCCCCAAACTGTTCCCACAAAGTTGGGAGCATGAAATTGTCCAAAATGTCTTGGTATGCTGACGCTTAAAGAGTTCCCTTCACTGGAACTAAGGGGCCAAGCCCAACCCCTGAAAAACAACCCCCCACCATAATCCCCCCTCCACCAAATGATTTGGACCAGTGCACGAAGCAAGGTCCATAAAGACATGGGTGAGCGAGTTTGGGGTGGAGGAACTTGACTGGCCTGCACAGAGTCCTGACCTCAACCCTTTGGGATGAATTAGAACGGAGACTGTGATCCAGGCCTTCTTGTCCAACATCAGTACCTGACCTCACAATGCTCTTCTGGAAGAATGGTCAAACTTTCCCATAGACACACTCCTAAACCTTGTGGACGGCCTTCCCAGAAGAGTTGAAGCTGTTATAGCTGCAAAGGGCGGAGCCAACTCAATATTGAACCCTACGGACTAAGACGCCATTAAAGTTAATGTGCGTGTAAAGGCAGGTGTCCCAATACTTTTGACAATATAGTGTGTATATGACAAGCTTGTTGGGGACAAATTCCCAAATGAACCTCGCATAACCATACTGTTGCCAAGCTCCTATAAACAAACCAAGAAAAGCTTAAATTTGACATTTCCTTATGGCTGCCCGCTCGGTTATCGCTGGGTTCTGACGCCAACCGTCTGTTCCCTCCCTGGCTGATTGGGCTTGTGAAATGGACAGGATCAAACAGCTAGAATGTAGGACAGCCTGGGATGATAAGGCGACTGAATCCTACAACATTATGTGGACGGGGTGGTCACATTACCTGTTTTCTCAGATTTTGTGGTTTTTGTAGCTGATAAATACTGCAATACTGCTTCTCCTGGGACCTCTCATGTGTGGGTAGCAGCCCCCCCCCCCTTTTCCCTTCTACCTCTACCCCCTCTTTTTTTCCCCTTCTACCTCCCCCCCTTTTCCCCCTTCATCTTCTTCTCTTTCTTCCCCTTTTCTTCTCTTCTAACTTTTTTTTTTTCAGCTATTCTTCATCGGGCTTCTCCTATTTCTGGCGCTCTGGAATGTACTGCTTTGGTTCTCCAGACCCCTTTCACACTGGGGCATTGTGGGCGTTAGTGGTAAAGCGCCGCTAACATTGGTAAAGCGCTAATATCGGGGCTTTACCGATGTTAAAGCAGCACTTTTCGACCGCTTTTAACCCCCCGCTAACGGCCAAAGAAAGGGTTCATAGCGCCCATGTTGCGGCGCAGCCGAAGCTCTTTGCATGCGCTTCCGCAGCGCTGCCCATTCATTACAATGGGCAGGGGTGGTGGAGGAGGGGTGTATACAGCACTCCCGCACCGCCCCCAAGATGCTGCTTACAGGACTTTTTTTTCCCCATCCTGCAAGCGCACCGCCCCGGCGAGAAAGGAAATCGGGCTCTCACACTGGGGTGGCTTTGAGAGGCGCTTTACAGGCGCTATTTTTAGCGGCAAAACGCCTGAAAAGCGCCTTCAGTGTGGAAAGGGGTTTAACTGTAGCACTTTAGGTTTATGTCATTTTTATTGTGATCTCTAATATTATATTACTAGAGGACTATTCAGATCATTTTATATAAAGATGCTCCGTTAACCTTGACATGTCCTATTGACCTTTACCGTATCTTAACTACGTGATGTCTGGCCTTATATTACTACGATATGTATAGAGATATATATATAAATATGTAAAATAATAATAATAATAATAATAATAATAATAATAATAATAATAATAATTATATATATATATATATAAAATAATAATAATAATAATAATAATAATAATAATAATAATAATAATAATAATAATAATATATATATAAAATAATAATAATATATATATAAAATAATAATAATATTATATATAAAATAATAATAATAATAATAATTATATATATATATATATATAAAATAATAATAATTATATATATATAAAATAATAATAATATAATAATAATAATAATAATAATAATATATATATATAAAATAATAATAATATTATATATAAAATAATAATAATAATAATTATATATATATATATAAAATAATAATAATAATAATAATATATAAAAAAAATAATTATATATAAATAATATATATATACATAATGATCGTAGTAATATGAGGCCAGACATCTTATTTTAATAAAATTGTTATATACATCTATCTATCTATCTATCTATCTATCTATCTATCTATCTATCTATCTATCTATCTATCTATATATATATATATATATATATATATATCTATATCTATATCTATATATCTATATATCTATATCTATATATCTATATATCTATATATATATCTATATATATATCTATATATCATACACACACTATATACCATCTGCTGGAAGTAGACTCTCAGGCAGGTCTGTGTTCTGTACAGTTTAAAAATGAATAAAACAGATTCAACATAATAATGTAATAATATTGTATCTTGGTGTTTTTATGAACAGAGCTCTAATTTTACGAGTATTGAATTTGTAAGGTTTTGTGCCTCAAAAGTTCCATTCCATTTCTTTACTTTAGATCTTGCTGGATTTTAAGGACTTTTCCCTTTAGGCCCCTTTCACACTTGTGCGACTTGTTCTGCAACTTGGGACTACAAAAATCGCATGACAAGTCGTACCCCACGATTTCCAATGAGTACCATTCATATCTGTGCGACTTCAAAGTAGTCCCTGCACGACTTTGATGCGACTTGAGGTCCATAGATCTCAAGATTATACAGGCATTGCTTCAAGTCGTATCAAAATCGCGGGGGGGGGGGGGGAACGCAAGACTTTCAGGTCGCACAAGTGTGAAAGGGGCCTCACGTGTCTACCCACCCATCTACTTCATGGACAGTCTTGCCAGCATTGTACACCCAGAGATCAATTCTTCTTTATGCATTTAGTAGGTTTGCTGCAGCAAGTGAAAGTTTACCTGGGTGTGGTCTGAGACGTGGATTTCTTGTAAACCCCACCGCAGCCTTGCAAAGCGATATAAATGTTAGTAATAATAATAATATTATTAATAATAAGTGTGTGACTGCTGGGGGACATTAGAGTGTAAGCTCCTCTGGTACAGAGACTGACGTTACTGGCTCAGTGTTCTCTGTACAGCATTACAGTATTTGTCAGCTATATAAATGTATAATAATAATAATAATAATAATAATAATAATAATAATAATAGTGTGTGACTGGGGGGGGGGGACATTAGAGTGTAAGCTCCTCTGGTTCAGAGACTGATGTGACTGGCTCAGTGATCTCTGTACAGCACTGCGGTATATATCAGAGCTATATAAATTGAAAATAATAATATTCTACATTTTATATAGCTCTGACATATACTGTGGTGCTGTACAGAGAACATTGAGCCTGTCACATCAGTCTCTGTACCAGAGGAGCTTACACTCTAATGTCCTCCCAGTGTCACACACTATTATTATACATTTATATAGCTCTGACATATACTGTGGTGCTGTACAGAGATCACTGAGCCAGTCACATCGGTCTCTGCACCAGAGGAGCTTACACTCTAATGTCCCCCCCACAGTCACACACACTATTATTATTATAAATAATGTGTGACTGTGGGAGGACATTAGAGTGTAAGCTCCTCTGGTGCAGAGACCGATGTGACTGCTCAGTGTTCTCTGTACAGCACCACAGTATATGTCAGAGCTATATAAATGTATAATAACAATGGTGTGCGTGACTGTGAAGGGACATTAGAGTGTAAGCTCCGCTGGTGCAGGGACTGATGTGACTGGCTCAGTGTTCTCTGTACAGCACTGCGGTATATGTCAGAGCTATAAAAAAAGTATAATAATAATATTATAAATTATAAATAATAATAGTGTGTGACACTGTGGGGGGGGGGGGGGGGGACATTAGAGTGTAAGCTCCTCTGTACAGAAACTGATGTGACTGGCTCAGTGTTCGCTGTACAGCACTGCGGTATATGTCAGAGCTATATAAATGTATTATAATAATAATAGTTTGTGACTGTGGGGGGGGGGGGGGGGTGGACATTAGAGTGTAAGCTCTTCTGGTGCAGAGACTGATGTCATTGGCTCAGTGTTCTCTGTACAGCACTGCGGTATATGTCAGAGCTATATAAATGTATTATAATAATAATAATAATAGTGTGTGACTGTTGGGGGCATTAGAGTGTAAGCTCCTCTGGTGGCAAGGACTGATGTGACTGGATTTATGTTACACGGTCTGCTCTCTAATGCTCGGTATTACAGAGGAGTCACGGAGTGGGAGGCAGACGATCGGATACACACCGGTTGTCTCGATCCCACAGCAGAAGGCGGACGTGGTTAATAATAGACGGCTGGCCCAGCTTCACCTCCAGCCCGGATCGGCAGTCGTCTTCTATTGGGTGCCGGGAGAAGCCGTGATCCAGGTCATAGTTCTGAGTGTCCCCGTCTAAGAGGGCGGATTTGAGCTCCCCCTTCACCACCTGGGCACCGTGCTTCATTGTGGCGATGTTCTCTTCAGGGACTGTGGGGGAGGAGAGGGACAATTAGTAAGGACATACAGATGATAGGATCAATTAACCCTTCAGATTTACATGTGTAGCTAGATCTATAGGACATAAAATGATTGCAAGCTCACATGCTTCATTCCAAGCCATTTCCTAAAGAATATCAAATACTTCTATATGTAGGGAGCTCCGGAGTTTAAAGGATATCAAAGCTCAGGAACAAAAATACTACCAGCCATAAGTTGCGGTGGCTTTAGGTCCCCCCCCCCCCCCCTCAGGTATAGCGGATCTTAAGCCTCCCCCACCCCCTGCCCTTTTTTTGTTTTTGGCCCCTACTTACCTGATATTGTGTCCCGCACAGACATCCCCCACCCACTGGATCCAGCATTGTCCTGCTAAGATTCTCATCTTATCAGCCCCTGCTCGGTCCCGCGCCGTCATCTTCTTGCGTGACATCATAGGGAGACTGCAGGCTCTTCCAGGTTTAGCCCACCGAGCCTTCCGATGACGCACACTAAGCCTGCCCCCCTCCTCCTCCTTTGTCAGTGACGGACTATGCCCGCTGGGATATGTGACGTGCCTATCCCAGGAGGCACAGCGAGCATTGTGCAAGTCATTCCCCTAGGCAAGGCCAAAAAAAAAATTAAAGAGGGATTCTAAAATAGTAAAAATATATATGTATTATAATAAACATGGTATGCTTACCTGCTCTGTGTAAAGGTTTTGCACAGAGCAGCCCCGACCCTCCTTTTCTCAGGTGCCCCCTGGGTGCTCCTGGCTCCTCCCCTCATCCCACCCCTGCAGAGTGCCACCACAGCAAGCTATGAGGGCACCCATGTATGCTCACTTCTGAGCCAGGTCAGGGTGTCCAGGAGACACGGGTCTAAGCCCGCTCCCTTCTCTTAGGCTGTGATTGGGAGGAGGGGGAGGGAGGAGGAAAAGGAGGGGGAGGAGGAGGAGGGATGAGGGAGAAGGGAGGGAGGAAGGAGAAGGGAGGGAGGAAGGAGAAGGGAGGGAGGAAGGAGAAGGGAGGGAGGAAGGAGAAGGGAGGGAGGAAGGAGAAGGGAGGGAGAGCCACTGGCTCCCACTGCTGTCTCATGGCCAATGAGGGAGAGAGCCTCTGCTCTTGTGCACATCGCTGGATCAAGATTGGGCTCAAGGTAAGTATAGGGGGAGGGGAGAGAAAAGAAAAAAAGAGGGAAAGAGAGAAAAGAAAAAAGAGAGAAAGACGAGGAAAGAGAGATAGAGAAAGACGAGGAAAGAGAGATAGAGAAAGACGAGGAAAGAGAGATAGAGAAAGACGAGGAAAGAGAGATAGAGAAAGAGAGGAGGAAAGAGAGAGAGAGGAGGAAAGAGGAGAGAGAGGAGGAAAGAGAGAGAGAGGAGGAAAGAGAGAGAGAGGAGGAAAGAGAGAGAGACGAGGAAAGAGAGAGAGACGAGGAAAGAGAGAGACGAGGAAAGAGAGAGAGAGAGAGACGAGGAGAGAGAGAGAGAGAGACGAGGAGAGAGAGAGAGAGAGAGACGAGGAAAGAGAGAGAGAGAGAGACGAGGAAAGAGAGAGAGAGAGAGACGAGAGAGAGAGAGAGAGAGAGAGAGAGAGAGAGAGAGAGAGAGAGAGAGAGAGAGAGAGAGAGAGAGAGAGAGAGAGAGAGAGAGAGAGAGAGAGAGAGAGAGACGAGGAGAGAGAGAGACGAGGAGAGAGAGAGAGAGAGAGACGAGGAGAGAGAGACGAGGAGAGAGAGACGAGGAGAGAGAGACGAGGAGAGAGAGACGAGGAGAGAGAGACGAGGAGAGAGAGACGAGGAGAGAGAGACGAGGAGAGAGAGACGAGGAGAGAGAGACGAGGAGAGAGAGACGAGGAGAGAGAGACGAGGAGAGAGAGACGAGGAGAGAGAGACGAGGAGAGAGAGACGAGGAGAGAGAGACGGGAGAGAGAGAGAGAGACGAGGAGAGAGAGAGAGAGACGAGGAGAGAGAGAGAGAGACGAGGAGAGAGAGAGAGAGAGAGAGACGAGGAGAGAGAGAGACGAGGAGAGAGAGAGAGAGAGAGAGAGAGAGAGAGAGAGACGAGGAGAGAGAGAGACGAGGAGAGAGAGAGAGAGAGAGAGAGAGAGAGAGAGAGAGAGACACACGACGAGAGAGAGAGAGAGAGAGAGAGAGAGAGAGAGAGAGAGAGAGAGAGAGAGAGAGAAGAGAGAGAGGAGAGAGACACACAACACGACGAGAGAGAGAGAGAGAGAGAGAGAGAGAGAGAGAGAGAGAGAGAGAGAGAGAGAGAGAGAGAGAAAGACGAGAGAGAGAGAGAGAGAAAGACGAGGAGAAGAGAGAAAGACGAGGAAAGAGAGAAAGACGAGGAAAGAGAGAAAGACGAGGAAAGAGAGAAAGACGAGGGAAAGAGAGAAAGACGAGGAAACCGAGGAAAGAGGCGAAACCGAGGAAAGCGAGGAAACAGATGAAACGGAGGAATAAAAAAGAGAAAAAAGGAGAAGCTCTATATGTTTAGCAGCTGTGGCCAATCACAGTTATCACAATAGTAGACACTGGTAATAAAATGAATGCCATTCATAGGAAGTATTGCTTACAACAGTGATCACTGTTAAAAGCACTCAGTGTAGAAAAAATCCTGATCACCTTCTCGGAGTAGTACAGGGTCACTATGGTAACTGTACTGCTCTGGTCACAGTAAAAAAAATTTAAATAAAAATAAAAAAATCTCTACATTTTTTCACTTTTTTGTTTATATATAAAAAAAAAAAAAAAAATTAAAAACCCAGTGGTGACTAAATGCCAAAGAAAAAAGTTCCATCTGTCTCAAAAAAATGCTAAAAACTTTATATGAGCACAGTGTTGCATGACTGAGTAATTGTCATTCCAAGTGTGACAGAGATGCAAGCTGAAAAATCGGCCTGGGCAGGAAGGGGGTGAAGGTGCCCGGTATTGAAGTGGTTAAAGTTACCTGATAGAAGATAAATCCACCTGGTTTAAAATGTTACTAAAGGCAGCAGTCACTATATCTGCTCTCCTACAGTACACAGAACATGGAAATGCAATTCTGTTAGTAAATATAAAACTGCTAAATACCTTTTCCCCATCAGCAGTATATAGCAGCCATGCGACTTATCAGTGTCTGGTTAAAGCTTGCAGGAGGGGCTTTCATACTGCATTGGCTGTCTTATGAGGCTGCAGGACCCCTGACCCTCTGTCTGGAGAGTGCAGATTGGCCCTGTGCTGATCACAAACCCCCCCCCCCCCCAAAAAAAAAAACACTCTAGCGATACACACCAAACTGAGCATGTGCAGAGTGCCCCCAAGGCTCCGTATTACGAGGGGATGAATTAGGGAGAGTAAAAAGGGGAGGATCAGAGAAGACAGGCCTTTTTGCACAATGCTGGAGGGTTTAAGAAGACTTTAAAAGACTGGTTGCATTAATCAGAGTTTAAGGCCACTAAATTTGCACCTTTTCAGTTGGAGCAGTGCTGAGATGTACACTTGGGCTTCACATACCTGCAGAGCAGATCACAGAAGATAATGGGAGCATCAGCACAGTCGCCCCCCCCCCCCCCCCAATACACTATAGGATAAATGTCTTACTTAGCATGCCACGATAGTTGAGGTCCATGTCCCGGCTCTCGGAGCGCACTTTAATGGCATCCAAGATGGCGTCTGGGGAGAGCAGTGCGGACGGTCTCACCACATTGAGGAGTTCAGTCAGGCTCATGAGTGGAAGGCGAATGGCGGCCATGATCTCGGTGTGGTTTTCGTTCGGGTTGTGCCGGCACCAACGTATCAGGGCCTGAAAGATATCTTTCTCTGGAGCAGCAAATGAATCTCTTTGAATGATATCCAGGAGGGCACCCTGTCGACACAATCGGGACATCAGAAATGGGCACAATGGGGACTTCACCAAAAAGCCAACAGTACAGATACTTTTCTTGTTGAGGGCACCACTCACAAATGAAAGGAAATGATGTCACAACCATGAAATAAACTATTGTCAGTCTGCTCAGGAATCTAAAGCATGTCCTGGTATCCCTTTATATCCTAAAATCCCCAAATACTAACAAAACTGATCTCCCGTATAATCCTTGTTGGAAACAGGTGGTGTCTGAAGCCATCTGGTTGTATCTGGTTGCAATGGATTACATACAACTCAAGAGAAGAGCTAAACCAATAATGGTTGAACACCAGTTGGGTGGCCTACGGACATCCACTTCCTCCTTGACTCTACTTATCTTCTCTATTAATATCTCTCCACACTTTTTTCTATTCTAATCCCCTCAATCCCCCAGCTCCAGGAAACCCCTTCGCCATGTACTGTAGATGTATCCTATCAGCATGGAGAAGGCTCTCGCCATTATGTCCTATTCCTTTGCTGGAAACTGGAGGTGTCTGAAGCCATCTGGTTGCAATTGATTACATTCAACTCAAGAGCAGAGTTCAACCAATAATGGTTGGACACCAGTTGGGGGGCCTGTGGACAACCCCTTCCTCCGTGGCTTTCCTTCTGTCTTTTAATATCTCGCCCCACCCTTTTCCGTTTCATACCCCTTCATATTCCAGCTCCAGAAAGCGGTATTTATGTGGCAGGCTGAGGAAGTTGAAAAGAACTTCCTCTCACTCCTCTGACCATCCCCCTTTGCCATGTGGATGTATCCTATCAGCATAAAGAAGGCATCCATCATGTCCTATTTTTTGTTCGAAACAGGAGGGCTCTAAAAAAGGTACTTGGTTGGAATGGATCACATAAAACTCTAGAGCAGAAATCAATCAATAATAGCTGGACACCAGTTGGGTGGCCTGTGGACAACCCCTTCCTCCTTGGCTCTCCTCTCTAATGATCTCTTTCCCCACCACCCTTTTCCATTTCATACACCTCCATCTTCCAGTTTTGAGAAGCCATATTTATGTGGCAGGCTGAGGAAGTTGAAAAGGACTTCCTCTCACTACTCTCCCAGGATGCCTCCCTTCACGATGTAGACTATCATGGAGAAGACATCCACCATCATTTCCTATTCCTTTGCAACCAAGAAGCTTTAGAGACCTCCAGTTTCCAGCAATGGATAACATACAACTCAAAAACACAACTCAACCAAATAATTGATGGAGACCAGTTGGGTGGCCTGTGGACATCACCTTCCTCCATGGCTTGTCACCTCTCTATTGATTTTTTTCCCCCCACCCTTCTCTACCTTTTACCCCTTCATCTTTCAGCTCCAGGAAGCTGTATTTATGTGGCAGGCTGAGAAAGTGAAGAACTTCCTCTCACGTCTCTCAGGCTGCCTATCTTCACCACGCAGGTGTAGCTTGGAGAAGATATCCACCGTCATGTCTTATTTCTACTCCTTTGCCCGAACCTGGAGGTCTCTAAAACTACCTGGTTGCCATGGATCACCTAGAACTCAAGAGCAGAACTCAACCAATAATGGTTGAAACCAGTTGGGTGGCCTGTGGACAACCCCTTCCTCCTTGGCTTTACTCTCTACCCACCCTTTTCTTCTATTTCATACCCTCTTTCTTCCAGCTCCAGGAAGCCATATTTATGTGGCAGGCTGAGGAAGTTGAAAAGAACTTCCTCTCACTCCTCTCTCAGGCTGCCCCCCTTCGTCATGTACTGTAGATGTATCCTATCAGCATAGAGAAGGCATCCGCTATCATTTCCTATTCTTTTGCTGAAAACTGGAGGTCTCGAAAGCTACCTGGTTGCAATGGATCACATACAACTCAAGAGCAGAACACAAATCAAGAATGGTTGGGCCTCAGATGGGTGGCCTGTAGACACCCCCCTTCCTCCTTGACTCTCCATCTCTATTTTACTGGAAACTGGAGGTCTTGAAAGCTACCCGCTTGCAATGGATCACATACAACTCAAGAGCAGAACTCAAATCAAGAATGGTCGGGCCCCAGATGGGTGGCCTGTGAACCCCCCCCCCCCCAAGAGGGGTGGAGATGGGGAAGGGGATGGCAGGATTTGGCCACTTGCTTGCCGTATCTTGGACACTGAGAAAAGGATTGTGGAATATGACCAGGGTAACAGTATACCTAGCTTAGACAGTGGCAAGGGCAAGTGGGATATAACCAATAGCACACCGTACTTTGGACAGTGAGAAGAGCATTGTGGGATACGACTAGTGGTGCACCGCATCTTGGAAGCGAGTAGAGGATTCTGGGATATGACCAGTGACACATCATTCCTTAGACAGTGAGTGGATTATGGGATATGACCAGTGGAGCCCCGTACCTTGGACAGTAAGAGGGATGGGGGGGATGGAGAAGGGGATGGCAGGATATGACCACTCGGGTCTCATACCTTGGACGCTGAGAAGGGGATTGCGGGATTTGACCAGGGTTACAAAATACCTTAGAGACAGTGGCAAGGGCAATTGTGGGATAGAACTAAAAGCACACCATACCTTGGACAGTGAGTGGAGAACTGTGGGATATGACCAGTGGCATACTAGTCCTTGGACAGCGAGTGGAGGATTGTGGGATAAGACCAGTGGCATATCGTTCCTTGGACAGTGAGTGGATTGTGGGATATGACTAGTGGTGCACCAAGTCTTGGACAGTGAGTGGAGGATTCTGGGATATGACCAGTGGCACTCCGTACCATGAACAGCGAGTGGAGGATTGTGGGATGTGACCATTGGTGCTATGTACCTTGGACAGTGAGTGGAGGATTGTGGGATATGACTATTGATGCTACATGCCTTGGACAGTGAGTGGAGGATTCTGGGTCATGACTAGTGGCGCACCGTACATTGGACAGTGAGTGGAGGATTGTGGGATATGACCATTGGCACACCATACCCTGGACAGTGAGTAAAGGATTATGGGATACGGCCAGTGGCACTTCGTACCTTGGACAGTGAAAGGAAGCCATCGCTGGATAGGACGTCCTGTGCACTGCGGTCCATAAACAGGCAGCAGGTGGAGCAGAGTTTCCCCAGGGAGTAGAGGTTGGCCACATCGTAGATCATGCAGACGTTCTGGATCTTCAGGATGGTACACAGGTACTCCGAGGTGGAGTCTTCCAGCTCCGGAAAGCCATATTTATGTGCCAGGCTGAGGAAATCAAGCAGAACTTCCTCACGCTCCTCTCTCAGGCTGGCCCGGCCCGTGTAGACGTATTTTATCAGCATGGAGAACGCCTCCGCTGTCGTGTCCTGCAAGAAGATCTCCGCCTGGGGCTGGGCCTCCCGCATACCTCCGTATAACAACGCTCTGCACAGAACACAGAGAAGGCAAAATTTAAAGCAGATAAAACTGGAGCTTTAGGAATGAATAGCTTTGCATTATAAAGCAGCTAGAGAGGTGAGTGAAGACTAATTTTACAGTTCTGTTACTGATTGTTAAGAATACTTACATGCCCATAATCTGGGCAAAGGTCTATGTCTCTATAAAATCTACAGTGGATAGAAACTCTACACACCCCTGTTAAAATGTCAGGTTTCTCTGATGTAAAGAAAAAAAAAATTACAAAGCTAAATCATTGCAGAACTTTTTTCCATCTTTATGTTACCTATAAACTGTACAACTCAACTGAACAAACTTAAACCTTTTGGAGGGGAACTAAAATATTGTGGTTACATAATTGTGCACACCCTCTTATAACTGGGGATGTAGCTGTGTTTAGAATTAAGCAATCACATTCAAACTCATGTTAAATAGGAGTCAGTAAACACCCGCCATCATTTAAAGTGCCTCTGATTAACCCCAAATAAAGTTCAGCTGTTCTAGTAGGTCTTTCCTGACATTTTCTTAGTCGAATCCTACAGCAAAAGCCACTGTCCACAGAGAGCTTCCAAAGCAGAGGGATCTCATTGTTAAAAAGGTATTAGTCAGGAGAAGGGTGCAAAAAGAATTTCCAAGGCATTAGATATACCATGGAACACAGTGAAGACAGTCATCATCAAGTGGAGAATATATGGCACAACAGTGACATTACCAAGAACTGCACGTCCCTCCAAAATTGATGAAAAGACGAGAAGAAAACTGGTCAGGGAGGCTGCCAAGAGGCCTACAACAACATTAGAGGAGCTGCAGGAATATCTGGCAAGTACTGGCTGTGTGGTGACAACAATCTCCCGTATTCTTCATATGTCTGGGCTATGGGGTAGAGTGGCAAGACGGAAGCCTTTTCTTACAAATGAAAACATCCAAGCCCGGCTAAAATTTGCAAAAAACACATCTGCAGTCTCCCAAAAGCATGTGGGAAAATGTGTTATGGTCTGATGAAACCAAGGTTGAGAGGCGCATGTGCGGCAGCCTCCTAACCCACGCCACTGCTGTCTGAGCCCTCGTTCCGGTCCGGCGATACCACCAGCTGACTGGGAACACCCCCCAGCTACCGCCTGATGCCCGCAGGCACTGCCCGGAGGAACCTATCCCGGGAATTGGATTCAGAAGTGGCGCGGCCCGGCCACTCCAAAATGGCGGCCACAACCTCACAAGGCACAGTCAGTGCTGAAGACTCCATTGCTGACCAGGACCACGCCAATCTCCCTGCCCCTCATCAATTGGCATCCACAGTGAGTACTCCACAGCAAGTGGCCCCCTCACCTGGATCCACTGAATCCCTGTTAGGGAGAACACTGGGAGGACTTGCCCATACCCCATTACAGGAGCTGCTGAACAGGCCAGACCCATCAGAACAGGAGATCAGGGACACCTCTCTAACCCCCACAGACTTCCCTTCCATGATAGCTGCATTTTACAAAATGCTGACCAGAGGCCTGTCACATACTGCGGCCCAGATCACAGCCTCCAGCCATGCTGATCTGCAGCAAACAGGCATGAGAATAGAGGTGATTGAACAGAAAACTGACCAAGAAGCCCTGAGAATTAAGCAGAACACTGCCAGAATCCAGGATCTCCGGGACCAACTAGAGGCAGCTTCCAAAACTGATGACCTCGAAAACAGGTCGAGACGCTACAACTTTAGAATCAGGGGCCTTCCAGAATCGTTCACCCAGACATTCACCCGGCTGTTCAGAAATTCATCAAACAACATTTTAACCAAAAATCCAGTGGGAATACTCCTTCCATGACTTCTACTCGAACCTATATAAAGACCTACCTCATACACACCCCAAGACAAGAGAGGCGTTTCTCCAAGACCTCCACTTACCCCACCTAAAGCGAACCCACCAGGAACTATTAAACAAACCTTTCTCCTCAGACGAAATAGTGGAAGTTATAAAATCTTTGAAATTAGCCTCTGCTCCAGGACCAGATGGCTTCTTGGTTTGCTACTATAAAAAAATGCAACTCCTGCCTAGCACCCTACATGGCTCGTTTCTTTAACTCTTTCCGGGGTGGAGCCCCCCTACCTAGCGGCCTGAACACTGCTTTTATATCAGTCATACCCAAACTAGGGAAAGACACGAGCGAGATCGGTAATTTTATGACCCATTTCGCTGATAAACAAACAACCTTAAGATAAGATCATGACAAAAATCCTAGCAACAAGACTGTCCAGCTTTATTGCTGGATACATCCACAAAGATCAGGTGGGCTTCATCCTGGGGAGACAGGGACCAGATCAAATCCGTAGGGCAGTTGACCTGATCTCCCTCCTACAATCCCAATGGGACAGGGGGGCACGTAACAGGAAGGCTCCCTGTTACATATAGTTACATAGTAGGTGAGGTTGAAAAAAGACACAAGTCCAACCCATGTGTGATTATATGTCAGTATTACATTATATGTCTCTGTATGTTGTGGTCATTCAGGTGATTATCTAATAGTTTCTTGAAGCTATCAATGCTCCCTGCTGAGACCACCGCCTGTGGAAGGGAATGCCACATCCTTGCCGCTCTTACAGTAAAGAACCCTCTATGTAGTTTAAGGTTAAACCTCTTTTCTTCTAATTTTAATGAGTGGCCACGAGTCTTGTTAAACTCCCTTCTGCGAAAAAGTTTTATCCCTATTGTGGGGTCACCAGTACGGTATTTGTATATTGAAATCATATCAACTCTAAAGCGTCTCTTCTCCAGAGAGAATAAGTTCAGCGTTTGCAACCTTTCCTCGTAACTAATATCCTCCAGACCCTTTATTAGCTTTGTTGTTATCGTTAGATCTACAGAAGGCCTTCAACTCAGTGTCCTGGCCTTACCCTCTGACATTCTGGAACTTTGGAGGTTTGGAGTCAAATTCCTTAGAATTATACACACCTCTTACTCTAACCAGAATGCCCAAGTGCGTTTAATGGGGCATTACTCAAAGTCCTTTGATATCTACAGAGGAACGAGGCAGGGATGCCCTCTATCGCCCTTGATCTTTACAATAGCGTCACTGGCCTTAGCCATCAGAACAAATACTGATATAAAAAGGAGTTAAATGCGGCCAAGAAGAACACAAGTGTGCCCTCTTTGCAGACGACATGCTATTATTCCTAAGATCACCGCTAATCTCTACCCCCAATGTTTTCCGGCTACTTAAGGATTTTGGGTACATTTCCGGTCTCCAAGTAAACATAACCAGATCAATAGCCCTAAACATATCCGTCCAACCGAAACGAATAGACCAACTCAAACTACACTTTTCCTTCTCCTGGGCAGAGGAGGCGATCCCCTATCTCCGAATCAAACTGACCAAAAGTGTTAGTACCCTATACACAGCCAACTATCCACACATGTTCTGCTCTCTTGAAGCAGAGCTGAAAATGTGGTCGAAGGGTGGCCTATCCTGGCTGGGCAGGTTGAATGCCGTAAAGATGACATTACTACCCCGTCTACTACACCTCTTTCGTTCCCTCCCCCATCCTGATTAAAAAATCCACTTTGACTAAGCTTCAATCCAAAATTGTCAGCTTCGTCTGGGGAGACAGGGGTCACCGATTTGTGAAAGAGATCCTACTCAGACTCAAAACCCAAGGCGGACTGGGACTCCCAAACCTATGGCTTTACTATCAAGCAGCCCAACTGGCCCAATTTTCTATCATATATTCCAAGGACCACAAACCCGACTGGATCTCCCTAGAAAGGCAGACAGTCCACTATACGCTCAACTTTCTACTCTGGAGACCAGCAAAACAGAGACCGGCTATTCTAGCTCCCACACTATTCTCACTCCCTAGCACTATGTGATACAATACATAAACACACACAACTGATATCTCCCCTGAGACCCCTCTCACACCTAATATTTACACCCCGATTTTCCTGCAGCAATGAATATATACGCATTTCACTGGTAGCTGAACAAGGGGCTTTTCAGGACAGGACACTTTACATCAAATGGCCCTTTATCATTAGGGCACTGCCTGTGCAAACTGGACATGCCCGTTTCCGAAAAGTTCAGACTTTCCCAGATCAGGCACTTCCTCCACACACTTTGGACTGACAGGTCGGACAATCCCAGAGCAACTATGTACGAACAATGGTGTTCCAGCATAGGACCTCAAATTATATACGCATCTCCATTATATACGCTTCCCTGGCAGACAAGGCGGACTCCCCGGTATACGCTCGATCCTGGGAAGCAGATTTGGACATCAAGCTGGACCCTGACAAGTGGTTTCAAGCCTTCCGCAGATCGTCTAAAGGTATCTTAAACATCTCACTGATAGAAGCCAACATTAAAAAGTGTTTATGAGATGGTACTATGTTCCCGTTAGACTAAGATATATCCAGATGCCTCCCCTCTCTGTAGGCACGGTGCTCCATATATGGTGGACTTGCCCCCGTATAAGAAGCTACTGGAATAAATTCCTCCATGTATTACAAAAGGTAACAGAGACCTAAGTTCCTCAGGACCCCACATATATTCTCTTGAACCGCAGGGTGCACAACACCTCTAAATACACACAACTTATCTTCTTCATGTGCTTGAGAGCCAAGATTGCCATGGCAAAATCCTGGAAAAAAAACGACAGTATCAATCTTGGCTGCCAAATCGGAAAATATCCTGGATCCTAACCCAGGAACAGACTGTTGCAAAGCTGCTGGACACGGTCCAGCGCTTTGAGAGGGTCTGGGAACCATGGGCCACACATCAAGATCCCACTTTACCCAGGTCACCTATATACATAAAGGAATTTCCAGAGGGACCACATACCCTTTCCCCCCTCCCCTATCTCTTTTCTTTCCTCCTAATCTCCCCCGCTTTCTCTCAACTCTTTCTCATGGTACATATCACCAGACTTGTAATCGGCATGTTGAGAGCTTAACACTTAGCTCTTCACAAGGCAATCTACCACCCAAACTGGATTGTCACGAGCAGAGGATAGATAGCTACACTTTTGATTGAGATTGACCTGACGCAAGTAAACAACCCCCCCCCCCCCCTATTCTGGGGACTGTTGTGACCCGGGAGACTGCCGGGGCAGGCATCCCCCGGGAGGGGAGTAAGGTAACGGACCGGACGGGGTTCGTCATCGGGCTGGGACCACGGGCTCTGTTACTCCACAGCGTGAACCGATAGGGGTGGAGTGATTATCCTGGGAGGTCCTGGCGCGATGTGACCCTAACCAATTCTGATACATCAGGACCACTCTCCACAGTGGATCTGATCAACCAGCTCACTTAAGTACAAAGTGGTTATAAAAAGTCTAGATAAACACATTATACTTAGATAATTGACAGTCCTAAGGACAGGCGAGCCAAAATATGTTACCTACACCAAACACGTTACGCACCAAACGTTTATAGGAGCTTCTGGCCCCCCCATGGGACCTCCACGTTTTATGACATGTAATTACTGTTACTATTGTTATATATTTCCAATAGAAAATATTGAAACTGAGATGACAACGCAAAACATTATACCGACCGCACATATACGATTACTGAGTTACGCATAGAGATGTACACACAGCTATATGCCAAGCATTAAATGTTGGATATTTAATTCTTACATGTTTGACACTCTCGTCAGGCTATTTTGGCCTGTAGGAGGGGGAATTATCTGTATTGGTACTTTTATATCTGAACTGAAAATCTCAATACATATATTGAAACAGAAACCAAGGTTGAACTTTTTGGCCATAATTCTAAAAAGATATGTTTGGTGCAAAAGCAACACTGCACATCACCAAAACACCATACCCACCGTGAAGCATGGTGGTGGCAGCATCATGCTTTGGGCTAGAACAGGGGCCTTAGTCAAGGTAGAGGGAATTTATGAACAGTTCCAAATATTGGTCAATATTGGCACAAAACCTTCAGGCTTCTGCTAGAAAGCTGAACGCGAAGCGGAACTTCATCTTTCGGCCTGACAAAGACCCAAAGTGTACATCCAAATCAACAAAAACAACAAAAAGGAATGGCTGCACCAGAAGAATATTCAAGTTTTGGAATGGCCCAGCCAGAGCACAGATCTGAATCCCATTGAAAATCTGTAGGGTGATCTGAAGAGGGCTGTGCACAGGTGATGCTCTCGCCATCTGACATTTGGAGTGTTTTTTGGAAAGAAGAAGAGGAGCGGGCAAACATTGTCAAGTCAAAATGTGCCATGCTAATAGACTCATACCCAAAAAGACTGAGTGCTGGAATAAAAAAAATCAAAGAAAGGTGCTTCCATGTTATATTATGCAACCGTATTAATTTTAGTTTTTTTATTTTTACTTCCCTCCACCTAAAAGATTTCAGTTTGTTTTTTCAGTTGTAGTTGTAGTTTATAGGTTACATTAAAAAAAAAGGTGGAAAAAGTTCTGAAATGATTTATCTTTGTCTCATTTTTTTACATCACAGAAACCTGAAGTTTTACCAGGGGTGTGTAGACTTTTTAGATCCACGGAATAACAACGCTCCCATTGATGTCAATGCAAAAAACACGTCCAATTGACTTCAATGCAGAAACCCCAGCCACATGAATTACATTTATACAGGAAGATCAACCAGCGCAGACCAAAACCTAACTAAACAGCAGCTGTGATACTGAGGGTAAATTTATCAAATCCCATATGAACATAAAGAAAAAGCAGTACAGCGCTTAAAATAAAATAAAAATGTATAGGCTAAAATAAAAGTCCAACATGAACCAATTGTAGACAATTATCCAGTGATTCCTCCGGTGATTCAGGTGACATAGAAAAATGAAAGGTGACTATAGTGACACACATGGACCTCCACACCTTCAGTGACACCAGCTGCTCACCTCAATGGATGGACCCCTGAGTAAATCAGTCAGGTCAAAAACAGCAGTTCCCTCACAGGGACAATACCACAGGAAGATAGCAACAGCAGCAGCTTGGAGATGTCAGCTCTCAATAGTCAGCATACAGGCAGATGATCACATGTAAAAAATTCAAGAAAGGATCTAGTGCTCTCCGTATGATACTAAACCAGTTTATTAAAAGATATAAGTAAAAGCACTCACATTGCAATGCACTGTACCCCAGTGCGAAGGATAGAGGTATGGATGGAGTGGATGTCCCAGTATAGGATGGACGAGCGGAGAGCGTGGGTGACGTCACGATGGAAGCACGTGAATGCCGTACGCGTTACGTCCCTCAAAATGGGCGGGACTTCATCAGCGGCCGCGTACGGCATTCACGTGCTTCGATCGTGACGTCACCCACGCTCTCCGCTCGTCCATCCTATACTGGGATACAGTGCATTGCAATGTGAGTGCTTTTACTTATATCTTTTAATAAACTGGTTTAGTATCATACGGAGAGCACTAGATCCTTTCTTGAATTTTTTACATGTGATCATCTGCCTGTATGCTGACTATTGAGAGCTGACATCTCCAAGCTGCTGCTGTTGCTGTTGCTATCTTCCTGTGGTATTGTCCCTGTGAGGGAACTGCTGTTTTTGACCTGACTGATTTACTCAGGGGTCCATCCATTGAGGTGAGCAGCTGGTGTCACTGAAGGTGGAGGTCCATGTGTGTCACTATAGTCACCTTTCGTTTTTCTATGTCACCTGAATCACCGGAGGAATCACTGGATAATTGTCTACAATTGGTTCATGTTGGACTTTTATTTTAGCCTATACATTTTTATTTTATTTTAAGCGCTGTACTGCTTTTTCTTTATACTGGAGTATAAGCCGAGTTTTTCAGCACATGTTTTTGTGCTGAAAATGCCCCCCTCGGCTTATACTCGAGTCAAGCACTTTTCTGCAGCAGAGAATGACATTTTCCAAACCGACTTTGGGGCCCCGTATCTCGGGGCCACTTGGTGCTAGGAACCCCAAATTTGGTGTGCAAACCCAGTGGAACTAGCACTACAATATATCAATATATATGGGGTTCCTAGTATCAAGTGGCCCTGAGATACAGGGCCCCAAATCAGTTCGAAAAAGGTCATTCTCTGCTGCAGAAAAGTGCTTGACATTTTCCCAACCCAATTTGGGGCCCCGTATTTTAGGGCCACTTGATAATAGGAACTTCAGCTTTGGATATGTTGTAGTGCTAGTTCCACTGGGTGTGCACTCCAAAGCTGGGGTTCCTAGCACGAAGTGGCCCCGAGATACGGGGCCCCAAAATTCGTTCAGAAAAATGTCATTCTCTGCTGCAGAAAAGTGCTTGACATTTTCCGAACTGACTTTGGGGCCCCATATCTCGGGGCCACCTGGTAATAGGAACCCCAGATTTAGATATGTTGTAGTGCTAGTTCCACTGGGTTTGCACACCAAATTTGGAGTTCCTAGCACCAAGTGGCCCTGAGATACTGGGGACCCAAATTCGGTCAACTGTGTTCATCTGCAGCAATGTCATTTCGGGACCCTTTGAGTCCAGAGACCCCAAATTTTGGCTGCAGCTAGGGGGGCATCTAGGAACCCTTAACTACCGAGTTCGAAGTTTGGGGGACCTATGGCTGCGAATGGGCACAATGAGGCTGCAAATGGGCACAGTGAGGCTGCAAATGGGCATTGTTGACCCTCTTTTCCACTTACAGTAGCTGTGCATTTCTCACCCTAGGCTTATACTCGAGTCAATAAGTATTCCCAGTTTTTTTAAATGGGATATAAATTTCGCGCAATATTAAGTAAAAATAAATTCAAATAAAAATGAGGTGTATATATATGTAATGTGGAACACTGTAGTCTGTCAGGTGGTAGTGTAAAAATCTCTCTGGTCTGCTAGAAAATTCGCTGTTTTGGTTTAAAAAGATGAGGTTAAAGTGGCAATATATACTAGATTAATCCTCATACCACCCGTACCTAACATGCATAAATAAATATGACATAGTGCATAATAATTGTGCATAAGAATATTTCCAGTAGTGATTCGTGTATGGTCTTCTCAAATCCACAATCCAAAAATGTGTAATAAGACTGAAAGTGCAACCATAAAAATTATATATAGTGTAACATCTAAAAAATATATATATATATAAATTCCAATAATGTGCAAAGTCCGTTTTGTTGCTTCAGTAATTTGTTGATTTTCTAGTGTCCAAGTGATAGAGTTTACTGAAGGATAAGAAAACCTCAAAAAAATTTAAAAAATCAAAAATAGAAAATCAAAATTCAAAATTAAAAGTAAAAATAAATAAAAATAAAAATAAAAATAAAAATAAAAAATCAAAAATGAAAAATAAAAATAGAAATAAAATAAAATGAAAGTGAATAAATAATAAAAAATAAATAAAATGAAAATAAAAAATAAAAAATAGAAATAAAAATATATAGAGGTGAGTCTTAGTAAGAAAAATATCTGTGAATAATTCTTCTAGTATTGAAAATTAGATGTGGTGAAATTTTATCTTTCTGCTGCTGGTGTCCCTCCGTATGGTCTCACAGAACTCTCACCTTGCATTAATAGTAATCAGGCATTCTGTGATATGTCTTTAAGGTGTGGGGATAGTCTCTGGCAGCTTTCTCTTTCTCTGTTGTTTTCCCTCCTCCAACGCTCCCTTTCTCCAGCTCCACTCTAGTAAACTCAGTGTGGGGGAAATAGAATAGGGAGGGGGGAGAAGAAAGAGGCTCCACTAGTGCATTAAACTTTTAAAATCAGAAGGGGGAATATTTATTAGCTGTTGCTCTTACATTTCTCATATTTAAAAACAGGCAGAGTGAATATAAAAACGATCTGGCGTTCTCAGCGCCCTCTCACTTGTGCTTCAGATTCGATGTATCGTTCCAGCCAATCCCTACGCGTTACGACACCGTCACGTGTCTTCATCTGGGGAACCGGATTGGCTGTCTACTGTGTGCTTATATGTAATAGAACCGGAAATTGCGGAGCCGCCATTTTTGTTATGGTCAGTGTAATTTTCGTTCGGCGGCCATTTTTCTTTAGTCTTAGGAGGATTCTTTCTCTATAGTTTGGGCTTTAGTGTGTGCGGCCATGTTTTTGGTGGTATTCCTCATAATCAAGTGTATTACCGCTATGTGATATTGCAGACATGGTTGTATTATGGAGTAATACAAACGGTGACTGTTTGTATTGCCAAAGTATATGCTGTTAATGTTTACAAATGGAAGTTATAACTATTATATGGTAATTTAATGTAGTCACCTTCTCGAATAAATGGGATTAATATAGTATTCTTAATATACTTATATGAAGCAGGTACGAGAGTGCTCTGCTAACTGTGCCAGTTAATATTATATACAATAAATACAAGTACATTTTAATTGAACCATTTTTACATATCCATCACCACTATACTCATTTAAATTTAATTACTCATTATCCTATGGTACTGGCTAGTATGTATTAATGAGTATGATAAATATAAATTGGACTGATGTACTTAAAATACAACATTAAGAAATAAAATAATATTAAATTTAAAAAATGTGCCTTTCATATAAAATAGATCTTATATTTATATAAAATGTTTAAAAATTATTTAAAAATTATTTAAAAAACAATTTAGATCGAACTCTACGTTCAATCCCCCTGGCACCAAAGTACGTAAGGAGTGTATCCATTTGGATTCTTTGCGACTAATGTCTCGAACTAAGTGACTACCTCTCCAAGACGGTTTGTATTTTTCTATACCCCAAAATTGGAGGTGTGTGGGACATAGACTCCTTAAAAATCAAGAAAACAACAGACCCTATACATATGAAAAAAGGCATAAAACGCTTGACAGAAAGGAAGGACATCATAATTAGGCCAGCAGATAAGGGAGGTGCAATAGTTTTACAGTCAAAAGAACAATACCTTGCAGAATTAAACAGACAGTTACAAGACGAAACAACGTATACCAAACTATTTGGGAATCCAACTTCAAAATATAAAAAACAATTAGAAGCAATAGTAGATCTAGGAGTGAAGAAAAATATACTGAATCCAAAAGAAAGGAAATATTTAATACCAGAAGCGTGTAGAATACCCATAATCTACACAGTCCCCAAAATCCACAAGAATAAAGAAAATCCACCAGGGAGACCCATAGTCAATAGTATAGATTCCCTAACAGCAAGAATGGGACAATACATTGACTATTTTATACAACCAGCGGTCCAACAAACCGAAGCATATTTGAAAGATACAAAGCATACATTGCAACTTCTAGACAAAGTACCAGTATTAGAGGGGAGAACTCTACTAGCCACCGCAGATGTTACATCACTGTATACTATAGTGCAACACCATGATGCGATCTCGGCAACCAAATGGCTTTTGAGAAAACATAGCACCTTAATTTGTAAACAGAGAAAGTATATAATGAAATGCCTAGATTTTTGCCTCAAATGCAACTATTTTTGGCACGATCAAACCTACTTCAAACAGAAAGTAGGCATAGCTATGGGGGCCAAATTTGCGCCAGGAGTCGCAAACGCATTTATGGCACAATGGGAGGAAATGGCAGTATACACAGATACCCCACCAGAGCTGACATTATACAAAAGATTTATAGATGATGTCATAATAGTGTGGAATGGAGACAAACATAACTTGGAAATGTTTCTAAACAAACTAAACGATAACGACAGAAATATAAACCTGGTATGGAAAATTGATAACAAAGAAATTGACTTCCTAGATCTAAATATAAGCCTGGAGGAACAGAAAATAATAACTAAAACGCACTTTAAAAATGTGGATGCCAACAGTTACCTGTCAGTAGACAGTTGCCACTACAAACCGTGGCTGTACAATATCCCTAAAGGTCAGTTCACAAGACTTCGAAGAAACTGCACTAAAGAAGAGGACTATCAGAGCCAAGCACAAATGATGGGAGAGAGATTTCAAGTGAAAGGATATGATAGCCATTGGATACAAAACCAAATAGAACATGTGAATCTTATTGAAAGAAAGAAAATGCTAGAAGACTGCCCCAAAAAAAGATTCCAATCAGAAGTGCCCAGCATTATATTGGACTTCAACACACAGCATAAAGATGTGGCAAAAGTGATTCAAAAGCATTGGCACATCCTAAAAAATGACAAAGACCTCAAAGAAATACTACCAGAGAAACCAAATATAGTATATAAAAGAGCACCCACCATAAGAGATCTAATAGTAAAGTCAGTAATTGATCCTCCCTCAAAGCCTGAATATACATTTTTTTCTGGAAAAGGCTTTTATCCCTGCCGCAATTGCTACGCTTGCCGCCATGCAAAGAAATTTCAGGGTAAGCGTAAAGAGTTTACAGCCACCAGTACAGGACAAAATTTCAATATTAAAGATTTTATAGGATGTCACACAGAAGGAGTAGTCTATGTGCTACAATGCAGCTGCAACTTACAATACGTGGGCCGAACTAAAAGAGCATTGAAAACACGCATTAAGGAACACGTACAAAACATAAAATCGGGTTTCCCGAAACACAACGTGTCAAAGCATTTCGCACTAGTACATGACAAAGATCCCACACACCTCCAATTTTGGGGTATAGAAAAATACAAACCGTCTTGGAGAGGTAGTCACTTAGTTCGAGACATTAGTCGCAAAGAATCCAAATGGATACACTCCTTACGTACTTTGGTGCCAGGGGGATTGAACGTAGAGTTCGATCTAAATTGTTTTTTAAATAATTTTTAAATAATTTTTAAACATTTTATATAAATATAAGATCTATTTTATATGAAAGGCACATTTTTTAAATTTAATATTATTTTATTTCTTAATGTTGTATTTTAAGTACATCAGTCCAATTTATATTTATCATACTCATTAATACATACTAGCCAGTACCATAGGATAATGAGCAATTAAATTTAAATGAGTATAGTGGTGATGGATATGTAAAAATGGTTCAATTAAAATGTACTTGTATTTATTGTATATAATATTAACTGGCACAGTTAGCAGAGCACTCTCGTACCTGCTTCATATAAGTATATTAAGAATACTATATTAATCCCATTTATTCGAGAAGGTGACTACATTAAATTACCATATAATAGTTATAACTTCCATTTGTAAACATTAACAGCATATACTTTGGCAATACAAACAGTCACCGTTTGTATTACTCCATAATACAACCATGTCTGCAATATCACATAGCGGTAATACACTTGATTATGAGGAATACCACCAAAAACATGGCCGCACACACTAAAGCCCAAACTATAGAGAAAGAATCCTCCTAAGACTAAAGAAAAATGGCCGCCGAACGAAAATTACACTGACCATAACAAAAATGGCGGCTCCGCAATTTCCGGTTCTATTACATATAAGCACACAGTAGACAGCCAATCCGGTTCCCCAGATGAAGACACGTGACGGTGTCGTAACGCGTAGGGATTGGCTGGAACGATACATCGAATCTGAAGCACAAGTGAGAGGGCGCTGAGAACGCCAGATCGTTTTTATATTCACTCTGCCTGTTTTTAAATATGAGAAATGTAAGAGCAACAGCTAATAAATATTCCCCCTTCTGATTTTAAAAGTTTAATGCACTAGTGGAGCCTCTTTCTTCTCCCCCCTCCCTATTCTATTTCCCCCACACTGAGTTTACTAGAGTGGAGCTGGAGAAAGGGAGCGTTGGAGGAGGGAAAACAACAGAGAAAGAGAAAGCTGCCAGAGACTATCCCCACACCTTAAAGACATATCACAGAATGCCTGATTACTATTAATGCAAGGTGAGAGTTCTGTGAGACCATACGGAGGGACACCAGCAGCAGAAAGATAAAATTTCACCACATCTAATTTTCAATACTAGAAGAATTATTCACAGATATTTTTCTTACTAAGACTCACCTCTATATATTTTTATTTCTATTTTTTATTTTTTATTTTCATTTTATTATTTATTTTTTATTATTTATTCACTTTCATTTTATTTTATTTCTATTTTTATTTTTCATTTTTGATTTTTTATTTTTTATTTTTATTTTTATTTTTATTTTTATTTTTATTTTTATTTTTATTTTTATTTATTTTTACTTTTAATTTTGAATTTTGATTTTCTATTTTTGATTTTTTAAATTTTTTTGAGGTTTTCTTATCCTTCAGTAAACTCTATCACTTGGACACTAGAAAATCAACAAATTACTGAAGCAACAAAACGGACTTTGCACATTATTGGAATTTATATATATATATATTTTTTAGATGTTACACTATATATAATTTTTATGGTTGCACTTTCAGTCTTATTACACATTTTTGGATTGTGGATTTGAGAAGACCATACACGAATCACTACTGGAAATATTCTTATGCACAATTATTATGCACTATGTCATATTTATTTATGCATGTTAGGTACGGGTGGTATGAGGATTAATCTAGTATATATTGCCACTTTAACCTCATCTTTTTAAACCAAAACAGCGAATTTTCTAGCAGACCAGAGAGATTTTTACACTACCACCTGACAGACTACAGTGTTCCACATTACATATATATACACCTCATTTTTATTTGAATTTATTTTTACTTAATATTGCGCGAAATTTATATCCCATTTAATTAGACATAAGTGTTTGGTGTGAACACCCATATTTTGCAGCAATATTAATTTTGTACACAGCACTTTAGTTCATTTGAGCACTTCACCACTTATATCCACCAGCGCGAAGGATAATTTTACATATATTTTTATTCCCAGTTTTTTGTGATAAAATTAGGTGCCTCTGTTTATATTCGGGTCGACTTATACTCGAGTATATACGGTAATTACATTTTTTTTTTTTTTAACTCTGTTTCAGTTTTTGGCCAATTGCATCCTGAATTTTCAGTTTCAGAATTTTCATCACTAATTTATAACATCCAGACCTCCATACAACGCCCCCCCCCCCCCCCCCATCTCAGGAACCATTTACACACGGAGATCAGAACGCAGCACAAAATGATGGAATCCTAATTACATAAAACGAATGTCCTTATGACAAACTCATTCGGCTTTTGGATTAGGAATGTCACTTAAATACAGCCAGCCATAAAGGTGACATTTAATCCCAGAGGTCATCCATTCATAGCGGTGTGGGGGAGGGTACAGAGTATGGCAGCACGGCATTCATCACCATTTATTAATTGGAGGATAATGAGGCGATCCAAATGTCTACCATGCCCAGGTCTCTTCATTATGGACGGTGAGTAATCGAAGATCTCAGTGATAATTACTTCTTGAATCACGCCGACGTGAACGAGTGTATAGCCGGCTCTGCCTGGGAGGTCACACCTTTATAGCGGTTATTAGGCGCTCTTCATATGGACAATTACATGTATACAGCTGTGCTCATAAGTTTACATACCCTGGCAGAAATTATGATTTCTTGGCCTTTTTTCAGAGAATATGAACACCACAAAAACTTTTCTTTCACTCATGGTTGGTGTTTGGCTGAAGCCATTTATTATCAATCAACTGTGTTTACCCTTTTTAAATCATAATAACAGAAACTACCCAAATGACCCTGATCAAAAGTTTACATACCCTGGTGATTTCGGCCTGATAACATGCACACAAGTTGACACAAAGGGGTTTGAATGGCCATTAAAAAAGGTAACCATCCTCACCTGTGATGTGTTTGCTTGTAATTAGCGTGTGTGTATAAAAGGTTTAATGAGTTTCTGGACTCCTGACAGACCCTTGCATCTTTCATCCAGTGCTGCACTGACGTTTCTGGATTCTGAGTCATGGGGAAAGCAAATGAATTGTCGAAGGATCTGCGGGAAAAGGTAGTTGAACTGTATAAAACTGGAAAGGGATATAAAAAGATATCCAATTAATTGAGAATGCCAATCAGCAGTGTTCAAACTCTAATCAAGAAGTGGAAAATGAGGGGTTCTGTTGAAACCAAACCACGGTCAGGTAGACCAACTAAAATTTCAGCCGCAACTGCCTGGAAAATTGTTTGGGATGCAAAGAAAAACCCACAAATAACTTCAGGTGAAATACAGGACTCTCTGAAAACATGTGGTGTGGCTGTTTCAAGAGGCACAATAAGGAGGCACTTGAAGAAAGATGGGCTGCATGGTCGAGTCGCCAGAAGTCATTACTACGCAAATGCCACAAAATATCCTGCTTACAATACGCCAAACAGCACAGAGACAAACCTCAAACCTTCATCATTTGGAGTGATGAGACCAAAATTGAGCTTTTTGGCCACAACCATAAAACATTACATTTGGAGGGGAGTCAACAAGGCCTATGATGAAAGGTCCACCATTCCTACTGTGAAACATGGAGGTGGATCGCTGATGTTTTGGGGATTGTGTAAGCTACAAAGGCGCAGGAAATTTGGTCAAAATTGATGGCAAGATGAATGCAGTATGTCAGGGATATGCAATTAGCGGACCTCCAGCTGTTGCAAAACTACAAATCCCATCATGCCTCTGCCTCTGGGTGTCATGCTTGCGGCTGTCAGAGTCTTGCTATGCCTCATGGGAACAGCTGAGAGGTCCACTAATTGCATATCCCCTCAGTATGTTATCAAAAAATACTGGAGGAACATTTGCACTAATTAGCCAGGAAGCTGAGCATGGGACGTACTTGGACATTCCAACATGACAATGATCCAAAACACAAGGCCAAGTCCACCTGTCATTGGCTACAGCAGAATAAAGTGAAGGTTCTGGAGTGGCCATCTCAGTCTCCTGACCTCAATATCATTGAGCTACTCTGGGGAGATCTTAAAACGCGCAATTCATGCAAGACAGCCCAAGAATTTCCAGGAACTGGAGGCTTTTTGCCAAGAGGAATGGGCAACTTTACCATCTGAGAAGATAAAGAGCCTCATCCACAAATACCACAAAATACTTCAAACTGTCATTGATGTTAAAGAGGGCAATACACAGTATTAAGAACTGGGGTATGTAAACTTTTGATCAGGGTCATTTGGGTAGTTCCTTTTGCCATTCTGATTTAACAAAGGAGTAAACACAGTTTGATAATAAATGGCTTCAGCCAAACACTAACCATGAGTGAGAGAAAAGTTTTTGTGTTATCATTCATATTCTCTGAAAAATGGTCAAGAAATCATAAATTCTGCCAGGGTATGTAAACTTATTAGCACAACTGTACACGGATTCCAGCAGCTGGGATGAAAGGTGTATACGAACATCGGCAGACCCTCAACCAGCAAGTAATGACAAGTTGGGAGCGGTGACCTCATCCAATCAAGTTTTTCTTTGAGAAGTAACATTTACATTTTAAATTTTGGGGGGGGGGGGCTCCAGATTTTCCATGGACCGGTAGTAAGCCTGAGCTCTAGGGAAGTCCTTTCCAGGACGGGACTGGTGATAAGTCTGATGTCTAATGAAGTCCTATCCATGACAGGGCTGGTAACAAGCCTGAAGTCTAGGGAAGTCCTATCCATGACAGGATTGTTAGTAAGCCTGGAGGTCTAGGGAAGTCCTATTCATGACGGGACTGGTAGAAAGCATGAGGTCTAGGGAAGTCCTATCCATGATGGGACTGATGTATAGGACTTCCATAGACCTTATGCTTTCTATCACTCCTGTCATGAATAGGACTTCCCTAGACCTCCAGGCTTACTAATAATCCTGTCATGGATAGGATTTCCCTAGACTTCAGGCTTACTACCAACCCTGTCATGGATAGGACTTCCCTAGACCTCAGGCTTTTTATCAGTCCCGTCATGGATAGGAATTCCCTAGACCCTAGGCTTTCTTTGACGGTTTGAAGAAGAAGTTTTCTCCATGACGGGACTGGTAGTAAGTGTGGAGGTTTGAAGAAGAAGTCTTCTCCATGACGGGACTGGTAGTAAGTGTGGAGGTTTGAAGAAGTCTTCTCTGTGACGGGACTGGTAGTAAGTGTGGAGGTTTGAAGAAGTCTTCTCTGTGACGGGACTGGTAGTAAGTGTGGAGGTTTGAAGAAGTTTTCACCGTGACAGGACTGGTAGTAAGTGTGGAGGTTTGAAGAAGAAGTCTTCTCCATGACGGGACTGGTAGTAAGTGTGGAGGTTTGAAGAAGAAGTCTTCTCCATGACGGGACTGGTAGTAAGTGTGGAGGTCTGAAGAAGAAGTCTTCTCCATGACGGGACTGGTAGTAAGTGTGGAGGTTTGAAGAAGAAGTCTTCTCCATGACGGGACTGGTAGTAAGTGTGGAGGTTTGAAGAAGAAGTCTTCTCCATGACGGGACTGGTAGTAAGTGTGGAGGTTTGAAGAAGAAGTCTTCTCCATGACGGGACTGGTAGTAAGTGTGGAGGTTTGAAGAAGAAGTCTTCTCCATGACGGGACTGGTAGTAAGTGTGGAGGTTTAAAGAAGAAGTCTTCTCTATGACGGGACTGGTAGTAAGTGTGGAGGTTTAAAGAAGAGGTCTTCTCCGTGACGGGACTGGTAGTAAGTGTGGAGGTTTGAAGAAGTCTTCTCCATGACGGGACTGGTAGTAAGTGTGGAGGTTTGGAAAAGAAGTCTTCTCCATGACGGGACTGGTAGTAAGTGTGGAGGTTTGAAGAAGAAGTCTTCTCCGTGACGGGACTGGTAGTAAGTGTGGAGGTTTGAAGAAGTCTTCTCCATGACGGGACTGGTAGTAAGTGTGGAGGTTTAAAGAAGAAGTCTTCTCCGTGACAGGACTGGTACTAAGTGTGAGGTTTGAAGAAGTCTTCTCCATGATGGGACTGGTACTAAGTGTGAGGTTTGAAGAAGTCTTCTCCGTGACGGGACTAGTAGTAAGTGTGGAGGTTTGAAGAAGTCTTCTCCATGATGGGACTGGTACTAAGTGTGGAGGTTT
>JBBGZY010001878.1:555000-619585 GCA_037952925.1 Lithobates clamitans
AATAAAAAAAAAGTCAGTAGACTTTACTAGCGCTTCAATGCTGATTGAGAGAGTTTAGTTCCACTCAGTGTTAGTTTTGACATCAAATTTCGATTTAGTTTTAGTTATAGTCTTTTCCACTAAAATGCCATTTTAGTTTTAGTCGTATTTTAGTCATCTGAATTGTTTTAGTTTTAGTTGTATTCTAGTCGACTACTAAAACCTCCAGTACATTTTTAGTTGACTAAAATCGAATGGGTTTAGTTAAATTGTAACGCATCATTTATCCCACTTCCGGACCGCCCACCGCAGATTTACGTCGGGGACTTTGATGCTAAATACCTTTGTTATGGTAGCGGATAGCCGCCATAACCCCGGTGTTTTCTTCAATGGCGGGCGGTCCGCTTTAAGATAAAAGTGGTCTCCGAGGCGGATTAGCCGCAAGATCACTTTTATCAGCAGCGGGAGAGGTGCTCAACCCCCCCCCCTCCCGCCGCGTCTCGGGTCGTCTCTGCCGCTTAACCGGAGCCGTCGGTGTTGGCGGAGACGATCCGATCCTCTCCCCTGGTGGGCAGGAAGTCAAGTGAGGGAATAATGGCCCCGACTCGACGCGACTTAAACATCAATTCCGTCCAACGGCCTATATGCAATATATATGCAATATATGCAATGTAATGCCATTATATATATTACCAACATTAAATATCAAGAAAAAAAATAAGAAAAGCCTTTTTCTTATTTTTTTCTTTTTTTTTTTCTTTTAGCTACTTTGTAGATGCCCCCAACATATTCTTGTGTGGTAGTGCAGTGTTCATTTTCATGTCAAATTTCAATTTAGTTTTAACCCCTTTGCCGACCAGCGCACGACGATATACGTCGGCACAATGGCACTGCTGGGCAAATTGGCATACAGGTATGTCCCCTTTAAGATGCGGCATTGTGGGCGGGCGCGCCCGCCGCATGCTCCGTGACCGCGGGTGCCTGCGATCGTGTCACGGAGCAGGAGAACTGGGAGATGTAAACAAGGCATTTCCCTGTTCTGCCTAGTGACATGACAGAGATCACCGCTCCCTGTCATCGGGAGCAGTGATCGCTGTCATGTCAGTGGTAGCCCCTCCCCCCTACAGTTAGAATCACACCCTAGGACACACTTAACCCCTTCCCCCCCCCTAGTGTTTAACCCCTTCCCTGCCAGTGTCATTTACACAGTAATCAGTGCATCTTTATAGGACTGATCGCTGTATAAATGTGAATGGTCCCAAAATAGTGTCAAAAGTGTCCGATGTGTCCGCCGCAATGTCGCAGTCATGATAAAAATCGCAGATCGCCGCCATTACTAATAAAAAAAAAAATAATAATAATAAAAATGCCATAAAACTATCCTCTATTTTGTAGACACTATAACTTTGCGAAAACCAATCAGTAAACGCTTATTGCGTTTTTATTTCTTACCAAAAAAAAGTAGAATACGTATCGGCCTAAACTGAGAAAAAAAATCGTTTTTTTTATATATTTTTGGGGGATATTTATTATAGCAAAAAGTAAAAAATATTGTGTTTTTTTTTCAAAATTGTCGCTATTCTTTTGTTTATAGCGCAAAAAATAAAAACCGCAGAGGTGATCAAATACCACCAAAAAGAAATCTCTATTTGTGGGAAAAAAAGGACGTCAATTTTGTTTTGGTGCAACGTCGCAACGACCGCGCAATTGTCAGTTAGAGCGATGCAGTGCCGAATCGCAGAAAAGTGCTCTGGTCAGAAAGGTGGTTAAATATCAAGAAAAAAAAAAAAAAGAAGAAAAGTCTTTTTCTTTTTCTTTTCTTTTAGCTACTTTGTAGATGCCCCCAACATATTCTTATGTGGTAGTGCAGTGTTCATTTTCATGTCAAATTTCAATTTAGTTTCAATCATAGTCTTTTGACTAAAATGCCATTTTAGTTTTAGTCGTATTTTATTTGACAAAATAATTTTAGTCAATTAAATTAAAGGAGTTGTAAACGCTTGTGTGCATCCTGTGCATTAAGGTGAAAAAACACCTGGCAGTGACCGGCCCCCCAGCCCCCCCATTTTTACTTACCTGAGCCCTGGAATTTCCCACGGCGAGGACGCGCCCTTCCTCTGCCCAGGTTTCTCGGCTCTTGATTGGATAGATTGATAGCAGCGCAAAGCCATTGGCTCCCGCACCTATCAAATCCAATGATGCGGGCGTCGGGGGGGGGGGGCGGGGCCGAGTCATACATTCGGCGGCTATGGACGCAAATGCTGGACTCGGGAGAGCGCCCGCAAGGTAACCCCCCGGGAGAGCGCTTCTCCTAGGGAGTTATCTGATGCAGGGAGGAGCCGTGAGAGCTGCCGGGGGACCCCAGAAGTTGGTGTTCGGGGGCCACTCTGTGCAAAACGAGCTGCACAGTGGAGGTAAGTATGACATGTTTGTTATTTTAAAAAAAATAAAATAATTGAAGCTTTACAATCACTTTAACACTGGTTCAGCTTTAAACAAGCTGTAGTGGCTCTATATCACCACTAGATGTCAGCAGACATCAAGACAATACACATTTCAATGCAATAACAGAAAAATACATGTAAGTGGGACAGAACAGTCATGATAAAAGTCTGTTTATGTCGCCCCCATTCATGTTTAAATCCCATAGGATGGAGTTGCTGTCAATCAACACCTTGTGGGAGGAGCAGCAGAGTGGTTTAGTATACAGATTTAATTTTTTATATTTTTTTGGTGGGGAGTGCAGCCCGTGAGGGATCCCCCGGTGATGCCACCGGATATGGTCATGTAAACATTTTTGTCAATTGGGGTCACCTGGGAGAACCCGCCCCTCTGTTTACATTTTTGCAGTGTAGATCGGGAGATATCATTCGCTGCAGGTGAGTCACGGGAGGGAACCATAGACGTGTGCGGTTTGTTTCAGCCCTGGATCGAGATTCGGACCAATGTTTTGTTATTCGCAAAGTCGGATGTATCCAAATTTCCCGAATTACAATAGTAATAGTAACGAACTTAAACGAAATCCGAAATACCGAAATGAAAATTTCGGACGAAATTCAAATTCGAATCAAATTAAAATTTCAGAAGAGAATAAAATAGAATAGAAAATAAAGGAATAGAATAGAAAAGAATAGAATATAATAGAAAATAATAAAATGGAAAATAAAAGAATATAATACAATAAAGTAAAACAGAACAGAATACAAAATAAAAGAATAGAAGAAAAAATAGAAAATAAAGGTATATAATAGAGAGTAATAAAATGGAAGATAAAAGAATCGAATTCAAATAGTTTTCTAATCAAATTGGAATTTCAGAAGAGAATAAAAAATGAGTAGAAAATAAAGGAATAGAATATAAAAGAATAGAATAGGATAGAAAATAATAGAATGGAAAATAAAAGAATATAATACAATAAAGTAAAACAGAACAGAATACAAAATAAAAGAATAGAAGAAAAAATAGAAAATAAAGGTATAGAATAGAGAGTAATAAAATAAAAGAATCTAATTCAAATAGTTTTCTAATCAAATTCGAATTTCTGAGGAGAATAAAAAAGAATAGAAAATAAAGGAATAGAATAGAAAATAATAGAATGGAAAATAAAAGAATATAATATAATAGACTAAAACAGAACAGAATACAAAATAAAAGAATAGGAAAAAATATAGAAAATAAAGGTATAGAATAGAAAATAAAAGAATAGAATAGAAAATAAAAGAACAGAGTAAAACAGAACAAAATAGAATAGAAAATTAAAGAACAGAATAAAATAGAATTGAAAATAAAAGAATAGAATAGGATAAAAAAGAATAGAATAAAATAGAAAGAATATAACCATCTCCTGAAATTCAAATTTCAAATAGAATGAATTTGTATAAAATAGAACAGGAAAGAATAGAATAGAAAATAAAAGAACAGAATACAATAGAAATTAAAATAAAAGAATAGAATAGGATAAAACAAAATAGAATAGAATAAAATATAAAGAATATAACCATCTTCTGAAAAACAAATGTCAAATAGAATAAATTTGAATTCAAACAGAACAGAAAAAAATAGAATAGAAAAAAAAACAAAAGAATAGATTAGAATAAAACAGAAAGGATATAAACTTTTTCCGAAATTCGAATTTCAAACAGAATAAATTTGAAATCGAATAGAATAGAAAAGAATAGATTGGAATAGAAAAGAGAGGAAAGGAACATAAAAAATAGAATAGAATAGAAAGAATATAACTTCCGGAATTCGAATTTCGATTAGAAGAAATTTGAATAGAATAGAAAAGAAAAGAATAAAATAGACTAAAAAAACAATAGATTAAAATAGAATAGAAGGAATACAACCATATTCCAAAATTCAAATTTAGAATAGAATAAAATTGATTTCTAATGTAATTCGAACCGATTCAAATTTTCTGAATTTGGTTGACTTGAGTTCAATTCCACCGCATTCGGAAAAAATTCGAATTGATTTAAACTCGAATAAACGAAACAAACTCTGAAAACAAATTTAACGAAACAAATTTATGTAAATAACAAATAGAAACAAAACAATACAATTTTTTTTCTTCTGCACATGTCTAGCGGACTATGTGTGTGTGTGTGTGTGGGGGAGGGGGGGCAGTCGGCTTTTTTTTCTTTCAACAGGTAGGTGGGAATTGTTCATCATGATTGACACGGATCTGCTTTACTGGATGACACAATCGATTTACAAAAAAGATCTTTTTTTTTTTAATCACTTGCGGACCACTTGCAATGTACTGCGGACGGGCGGCCCGTACAGACAAAGCAACGTACGGGTACGACGCTGCCTGTGACCGGGTTTAGGGCGTGCCCATGCACACACACCCCCCACCCTCCCCCCATGACACCCTCTGTAATTGTACACATGTACACAGCGGGAGTGTGTCAGCAGATCCTGGCCAATGATCCACAGCCGGGACCTGCTGTGTCCAATCACTGCCCAGAGCCCTGTGTTGACAGAGGGAACAATCTCTCTGTTTCTTTTCCCTGCAAAGGGAGAAGAAACAAAGAGATCATTCATTAAAAAATCAGCACACGTTACACATTGTTATGTACATATTTAACCCCTTGATTACCCGAGATGTTAACCCCTTCCCAGCCAGTGTCATTAGTACAGTGACAGTGCATAGTATTATCACTGATCACTCTATTAGGATGTCAGTGGCAGTTAGTCAGTCCCCCCCCCAGTGTCAGTTAGTGTCAGATTTCCCGCTGCAGCAGTCCCGCTATAAGTCGCTGATTGCCGCCATTACTAGTATAACAAAAAAAATAAAAAAGTATATTTAACGACTTTTCACTTTTTTTGTGTGAATGAGTGGGGGTTCTATGTGACCTCACCACCCCTTTGGTTACATTCCGCTTTCAGTCGAGATCTCTCAGGCCAGTCAGGTATGATGAGTCCTGGTTGTTAAGATGCCGACTTCCTAACAAGAAGTCAGAGTGTCACCTATTAATAAATGTATCACTTTCCGCGGCCACCGGAGATTCCACACCGCCAATCATCAACTTATTTTGGAAGTTTGCCAAACCTCTAAACAAGCAACATTCGGTCAGTTCATCCCTACTGCCCAAATATTGCAATCGGCACGGGCAAGTTATCAAGATAACGTACTCTGAGGATCAGTTTACCACGTTTTTGATTGGCCAGGACAACCTATTGTTGGTCGAACTTACTGTATCAATTTTGTCAGTGCTCATCCTGCAGCACAAACATCATGTGTTCCTACATCAAAGCATGCAGCCTTCTTCGTGTCGGTGGTTATGCTATTCTTTTGATGGACACAGCTGGAGCTACCATGTTCCTTGAGTTCCAAAAGTTGGTAGACACCTTACCATCACACCTCTTGGACATCCCATTCCGAAACCATGGCCATTAGGATGGAGTCGGTTCCCCTTTCTGTCTACAACATCGTCCACTCATCTGGAAAGACTTTCCACAAGATTTAGAGGGTGTCTGTGGGAATTCGTACCATTTGTGAGGTCAGTTATGATGTTGGATGAGAAGACCTGGCTAACCAGCAGTGCTCCAATTGATCTTAAAGCTGCTCAGTAGGGCTGAGGTCTGGTCTCTGTACAGGACACTCGAGTTCCTCCACACCTAACTGGCCACACCATGTCTTTATGGAGCTGGCTTTGTACATAGGGCACAGTCATGGTGGAACAGAAAAGGGTCTTCACCAAACTGTTACCACAAGGTTGGAAGAGCGCCATTGTCTACAATGTCTTTGTATGATGAAGCATTCACAGGACCCTTCACTGGAGACACCTGACCTCCATAATTTGGAGGGGGATTCAAATACTTTTGCCCATATGGTGTACTTCACACAGATTCTTCAGGAGAGACAGGTCCAGTCCTAATACGGGTGACCCCCCACCGTGTCGGTGGTTATGCTATTCTTTTGATGGACACAGCTGGAGCTACCATGTTCCTTGAGTTCCAAAAGTTGGTAGACACCTTACCATCACACCTCTTGGACATCCCATTCCAAAACCATGGCCATTAGGATGAAGTTGGCTCCCCTTTCTGTCTACAACATCGTCCACTCATCTGGAATGATTTTCCACAAGATTTAGAGGGTGTCTGTGGGAATTCGTACCATTTGTGAGGTCAGTTATGATGTTGGATGAGAAGACCTGGCTAACCATCGGTGTTCCAACTGATCTCAAAGCTGCTCAGTAGGGCTGAGGTCTGGGCTCTGTACAGGACACTCGAGTTGCTCCACACCAAACTGGTCACACCATGTCTTTATGGAGCTGGCTTTGTACATAGGGCACAGTCATGGTGGAACAGAAAAGGGTCTTCACCAAACTATTACCACAAGGTTGGAAGAGCGCCATTGTCTACAATGTCTTTGTATGATGAAGCATTCACAGGACGCTTCACTGGAGACACCTGACCTCCATAATTTGGAGGGGGATTCAAATACTTTTGTCCATATGGTGTTCTTCATACAGATTCTTCAGGAGTGACAGGTCAAGACCTAATATGGGTGACCCCCCGAGAGAAAACTAGGGATCCGTAAGTAGGGAGACGACAAAAGTCAAAATAGTTTCAATTTCCAATACATTGTGTGTGATTGCTATTTAGTCTGAGCATGTCTAAGCAGTGTGTTGTGCACAGCACACAACGTATATTTAACCCCTTGAAGTCTTTAGGTGTACCTCATAAACCCTGGGCAATGTCCACCATACCCGGTAAAATCAGCAGTCAAGAAAAAAGGCATTTTTTCGGACATTAGGAAAATAAAAGTATGTTGTCTGCCGGTCAAAGTCAGCCTAGTAGCAGATAAAAAAATATTTTGCTGATTTAAGCAACTTAAAAAAAAAAAAAATCTTTTTTTTTTTTACTGGAATGAAGGGTGATAGGTTTAGCTATCCTACCATAGAACATTATTTCCCTATTAGCTGACCTTGTCAGATGCATTACCAAATATACCCACTAGACGGCAGTATAGCACCACTAGAGGAAGACTTTTGCTTGCCTAACTTGAGTTTTAGCCCATTTTTTTTTTATTACTTTTCATGTAATATTTTATTGTAATTATTTGTATTCATTTTCTTACATTGCTCCATCACATTCCACAACACAGTACAAAATAACTGATATAAAAACTGACATTCCAAAGATTAGGACATGGGAGTTGTTTAGCAACACATAACAATAACATGAAACAATAGCCGAGGCGTCTCCCATAACGATTCAAGGGATTTATTGTTTGTGTGTGGAAAGTATATCTATATATATCCTGGAGCATGCAACCCCACAGTTTTCTGTTACTAAAAATGGTCAATTTCCTTAAAGGGAATGTGTAATGGTTGTATACATATTTTCTTGCCCTATTTATAGTTGTCAGGACATCAGTGAGAGTTAGGATGCTGGGAAAAAGACAATTACAGCTGTGCTGTCTCATTAGCTGACCTATACTGCTCGGGGAATCCTTTGCCTTTTTGTAAAACAAAGATAATTGAGGTCACCGGTCTCTAGTAAATGGATAGGCTGAATTCTCAGTGATGTCACTGGTCTCTAGTGAATGGATAGGCTGCATTCTCGGTGATGTCACCGGTCTCTAGTGAATGGATAGGCTGCATTCCCAGTGATGTCACCGCTCTCTAGTGAATGGATAGGCTGCATTCCCAGTGATGTCACCGCTCTCTAGTGAATGGATAGGCTGCATTCTCAGTGATGTCACCGCTCTCTAGTGATTGGATAGGCTGCATTCTCAGTGATGTCACTGGTCTCTAGTGAATGGATAAGCTACATTCTCAGTGATGTCACTGGTCTCTAGTGAATGGATAGGCTGCTTTCTCAGTGATGTCACCGGTCTCTAGTGAATGGATAGGCTGCATTCTCAGTGATGTCATCGGTATCTAGTGAATGGATAGGCTGCATTCTCAGTGATGTCATCGGTCTCTAGTGAATGGATAGGCTGCATTCTCAGTGATGTCATCGGTCTCTAGTGAATGGATAGGCTGCATTCTAGTGATGTCACCGGTCTCTAGTAAACAGATTATTTTACTCTTTACTTCCTTCAGGTGTGTTGAGTGTTCTAGGCATTGCCAGTCAGTATTATATTTTAGGAATCAAACCAACGCCTATGGCGTATAACAGACCCCATGTCCTGGCATCCAGCGTCGCTTGCAGTAAATTAGTTTTGAAAACCATTACATTCTTCACTTTTCAAGGCTTTGAGAACATTTTGTGATACGTTCCTCCAAAACTAACATTACAGAAGATGCTTATCTTGGGGTTTCTCTTGACTGACCTCTTGCTGGGTTTGTTCTGTATTCCTTCATTCAGCGCTCTTTCTCTCGTCGGAGCTGTGTGACCGCAGCGCAGTGCAGATTGTCAGAACGAAGATAGAGTTATAGAGGATTATTTTCCAGAGGAAAAACACAGATTGGCTTTATGTCTCAACTTGGAAAGACATTCTGCAATGTTTCTGCTCTCCCAAAGTCTTGCACAACCTTTAATGTCCAATCCAATTTTACAGAAAAAACATTTCTGTTCATTGACGGTGAAATTGTGTGAGCATTAAACACCATAAGGGCCTGTGCTGATGGGCATGGGTTGACTGGATTTGGTTTGTGCCACAAATGTGTCACTCGCCATACAAGTTCATGGGAATCCAAAAGCAACTCAAATGTAGATCAGAAGCAAGTCAACAGCAGGTCAAATACAGGGTTTTGGATGGCTTTGTCTACTGGTATTAGTATTCTGAATGTTATTCGTTGGGTGATCAGAAGCCAGTGGCAGGATTAATAGAGTGTGGTGGAGAACGCCAAGTGGTTGGTAAGGTGAAGGAGTCTGGCAGCAGCATTCATGATAGACTGCAGGAGGATTAGCTTGTGTAGAGATAGGCCAACAAGGAGGGAAGTTGAAGGTAGTACAGGTAGAGGTAGGCCAACAAGGAGGAAGGTCAACAAAATAGTAGCGGTAGAGGTAGGCCAACGAAGAGGGAAGTCAACAAGTCAACAAGTCAACAAGGTAGTAGAGGTAGAGGTAGGCCAACTAGGAGGGAGGTCAACAAGGTAGTAGTGGTAGAGGTGAGCAAACAAAGGGGGAGGTCAACAAGGTAGAAGAGGCAGAGCTAGGCTAACAAGGAGGGAGGTCAACAAGATAGTAGAGGTAAAGGTAGGTCTACAAGGTGGGAGGTCAACAAGGTAGTAGAGGTGGAGGTAGGCCAACAAGGAGGGAGATTAACAAGATAGTAGAGGCAGAGCTAGGCTAGCATGGAGAGAGGTCAACAAGATAGTAGAGGTAATGGTAAGCCAACAAAGAAGGGGACAACAGCATGGAGGGAGGTCAACAAGATAGTAAAGCTAGGCCAACAAGGAGGAAGGTCAACAAGGTAGTAGATGTAGGCCAACAAAGAGGGAGGTCAACAAGGTAGTAGAGGCAGAGCTAGGCTAACAAGGAGGAAGGTAAACAAGATAGTAGGGGTAATGGTATGCCAACAAGGAGAGAGGTCAACAAGGTAGTAGAGGCAGAGCTAGGCTAACAAGGAGGGAGGTCAAAAAGATAGTAGAGGTAAAGGCAGGCCAACAAGAAGGGAGGTCATCAATATAGTACAGGTACAGGTAGGTTAAGAAGGAGGGAGGTCAACAAAGTAGTAGAGGTGGAGGTAGGTCAACAAGGACAGAGGCCAACAAGATAAAGTTAGGTGAACAAGCAGGGAGGTCAACAAGGTAGTAGAGGTGGAGGTAGGCCAACATGGAGGAACATCAAGGTAGTAGACGCAGAGGTAGGCCAACAAAAAGGGAGATCAACAAGGTAGTAGAGGCAGAGCTAGCCTAACATGGAGAGAGGTCAACAAGATAGTAGAGGCAGAGCTAACCTAACATGGAGAGAGGTTAACAAGATAGTAGAGGCAGAGCTAGGCTAACAAGGAGGGAGTTAAACAAGATAGTAGGGGTAATGGTATGCCAACATAGAGGGAGGTCAACAATATAGTACAGGTACAGGTAGGTCAACAAGGAGGGTGGTCAACAAAGTAGTAGAGGTGGAGGTAGGCCAACAAGGACAGAGGCCAACAAGATAGTACAGATAAAGGTAGTTCAACAAGGAGGGAGGCCAACAAGGTAGTAGAGGTGGACGTAGGCCTACAAGGAGGGACATCAACAAGGTAGTAGACGCAGAGGTAGGCCAACAAAGAGGGAGATCAACAAGGTAGTAGAGGCAGAGCTAGCCTAACACGGAGAGAGGTCAACAAGATAGTAGAGGCAGAGCTAGGCTAACAAGGAGGGAGGTAAACAAGATAGTAGAGGTAATAGTATGCCAACAAGGACAGAAGTCAACAAGGTAGTAGAGGCAGAACTAGGCTAACAAGGAGGGAGGTAAACAAGATAGCAGAGGTAAAGGCAGGCCAACAAGGACTGAGATCAACAATATAGTACAGGTACAGGTAGGTCAACAAGGAGGGAGGTCAACAAAGTAGTAGAGGTGGAGGTAGGCCAACAAGGACAGAGGCCAATAAGATAGTACAGATAAAGGTAGGTCAACAAGGTAGTAGAGGTGGACGTGGGCCAACAAGGAGGGACATCAACAAGGTAGTAGACGCAGAGCTAGCCTAACATGGAGAGAGGTCAACAAGATAGTAGAGGTAATGGTAAGCTAACAAGGAGGGGGAACAGCAAGGTAGTAGAGGTAGGCCAACAAAGAGGGAGGTCAACAAGGTAGTAGAGGCAGAGCTAGGCTAACAAGGAGGGAGGTAACATGATAGTAGAGGTAATGGTAGGCCAACAAGGAAAGAGGTCAAGAAGGTAGTAGAGGCAGAGCTAGGCTAACAAGGAGGGAGGTAACAAGATAGTAGAGGTAATGGTATGCCAACAAGGAGGGAGGTCAACAAGGTAATAGAAGTAGATGTAAACCAATAAGAAGGGAGTTGACTCCAAGGAAGGCATCAAGGTGGGAGATAACAAAGGAGTAAATAAGTATCTTGGTGGTTTCATTGGTTAAGAAGGGGCACATTTTGTAAATGTTATGGAAGTGAGGGTGGCAAGAGTTGGACAGTGACTGAATGTGGGGCAGAAAGGAGAGGTGAGAGTCATGTACTCAGATTAGATGAACATCTCTCCCTGGTGGCATGGAGGATCTACTTATTCCATTAACACTATTATAGTTTAGTCTAAAAAAAAAAAATATTAAAGACGAAATTGTCCTTTTACATGGCGCTGTGGAGTTGAGCTAAACACTCGCAGTCACAAATTATTCGGTTGCAGATGTTCCTTATTACAGAAGTAAAAACCATCATGCATGCGTGATCCGGTTTATAGACAGGGAGACCCAGAGCGAGTTCTGTCACCTCCAGTTGGTGCCAGGGGCGGCCATCCTTTTCCTCTTTTTATTAATAAAATTCCCTTGTTGGCGAGCAGCTGACTTTTCGGGTAAACTTTGCTCCTTTTATTGCTTGCCTCTGCAGAAAACAAAGGTCTTCTCTGGAAAGTACATTATTTTTTTGGTCTTTGCTCCGATATTATGTGATAAAATGTGAAAGTGCTTCCCGCCAAGAACCCAACCCCCCCCCCTCGTCAGCCCCCAACTCCAAGCCCCCGTGCAGAATGCGCTCTCGTAATCTCGCCATTTGGCTCGGGTCCGTCGCAGCGAGCGGACGCAGGCCTCTCGACAAGCACTTTCTACCTTTTTTGCATTAATGATTTTTTTACTATGTGCTAAGAAAAATAATCCAAGTACATTGCTTGTAAACCTGGCTCGTTACGGGCAGATGGTTTCGCTTTTTTTTGCGGATTTCTTTTGTTTAGAGAAGCTGTTTTTTTAAGTTAATTTATTTTACAAGTACATGTGTACGCGGCATTCCTTGCCGAATATCCTCCAAGTTTCCTTACGAGGAATAAAAATATTCACAACACAAACTAGGGAAAATTCAACCATCAGGTTGGAGCACAAACACATTTTTGAGCCCCAATAACTGCAAATAAAGTAGAGATATATTAGTCAAAAAAACGTATAATTTTAAAAAAAAATGTAGCCAAATTTTCTACAAATTAAAGCAGAAAGTTACCCCTCCCTTTGCTTTATACCCTCATACCTGTGACGCTGGTCTTGCATCAGGAATCATACCAGTGGTGGCTGGTGCTCGTTTTCTTGGGGGGGGGCGGCTCGCCCCCCTTGCAGCCAGTGATGCCCTCCCCCCCAGCCAGCCAAGCACCCCCCCACCCCCGGCACTCGATTGATCGCCGCTACCCCCCGTCGCTCGATTGCTGCTTCGCTCACCCGTCACCCACCAGGTCCCCCCCGCCAGCCCCGCACTTACCCCATCCAGGTCCCGGCTTCGGCGGCTTCCCCCCTGCGTCTCCTCTCGAGTCCCAGCGGTCGCTTCTCCTCCCGGCCAATCAGAACTTAAACACGTGGCCAATCGGGTCTTAGGACTCCCGGCCAATCGGGTCTCAGGACCCGCTGCCTGATTGGCGGGGAGGAGAAACAGGAAGATATTAGGGAATATTAATTTGCTAATGTCACACAACTGGGTGGGCTCAGGGCGCAGTGCTCTGTGCCCCGAGCCCACCCTTTTTGAAGCCAATTAGAGCCTCGGGCTCTAATCATGTGCTTCAAATAAAAAAAAAGCCCATTGAAATCCATGCGTCCGGCGCCCTGCATGTAGATTAGGGGCCAGGCGCATTGTATGAGCGGCCGCCACTGAATCATACTCACCTGCCGAGCAGACCTAGGGTTGTCCTGCTGTTTTCTGCTGATGAGATGTCAAACTGGTGTCCCATGCAGCCATCTTAATGCACACAGGTTCAGGCAGCCAGGCCCCCAATGAGGGGTGGCGGCTCTGCCCACCCCTATCCCTACCGAGCCACTGTGTCCTTAACTCACACACCTCACATTGCAGGGTTCCCCATGAGACCCGGGAGCCTCTAAAGCCTTTCTGGTTCCAAAAAATTCTGTGTCTGTAACACCCTTCTAGATAGGCTGCTAGTTAGGCTAGGTAAATTTAGTTCCTGTAGCTCTCCTGTAATCGGTTGGTCATCTTGTGATTAATTAGGGCTGATCTGTGTCTCACTGGTTGTAGATTTGACTGCTTCCCTATGGCTTCTGGACGGTTGTGGAATGCAGTGGGTTGTGAGAGTCAAATAAACAGCCTACATATTTATGTGGCCCCAGCCAATCACTAGGGGAGTGTGCCCAGTAGGTGGCTGGATAATGCATAAATGGCCTGAAGCTCGGAACAGCAGACTTCTTGTCCAGGAGGAGAAGTTCCCAGCCCGAGGGGCTGTCCAGCTGTGCTTCTACACTTGCTCACCAAGGTACCAGGTATGTTAGAGCTGGGGGGTACCCTCCTGAACATTGCTGCAGCGGACTGAGGGATTTATCTGGCTATCTGGTCTGGAGAGCTACCTGGAGACATGTCTGGCTGATATTGAAAGGAGGCATCCAAATATCCAGAGTACAGACCATTGCATGAGATCCCAGTGATTGTGTGCTGCCACTATCCCTCTTGTATCAGTGTCAGCCTGTGCGTAAAGGTGGACATTCCTTATGGTGTCCATGTATAGTTCAGTCCATGATTTGCTGCTGCAAGGACTGTGCTAGGAAGCTTTGAAAAAGAGACACGTGTCCTGTAGTTGCTCCTGGAGTATCCTACAGTTACCCTACACCCCATCCCAGTTATATTAAAGCGTCAGAAAAAGGATACCCCTGGACTATCAAGCAAGAAGAACGACTGAGAAGGTGTGCTTGGCTGCATATACACCAGCTTGGGAAAGAACCTTGGGATGGCTCAACAGGCCCCTTAGGCAGTGGGGGCTACATGTCCAAGCAGATACTGGCTTCCCAAGCTGGCCACTGAAAGCCAAGTACAGAGAACAAGTCGGTCCTCTGTAAGGTTTCTGTCCTTGATAGAACAAAAAAGGGAAAAAAAATTCTCCTGACAAAACAATTCCATTTAAGAAACGAATGGCTGGTGGGGACATCTAGTGGTGAAAAGTGAGATCAACATGTCTAACACCCTGTTACATGCAGGCAGATCGTGTCCGAGGAAAGGGTCCATACATAGGATCCTGAAAACAGGTAGGATCCTAGGTACCATCCACATGTGATGTTTAAACAGCCTTGATAATTAAACAGACAGGCAAGCGAAAATAAGTCTGGGGAGAACCACCCTAGGTAACACCTACGTGTGATGCTGAGCCCCTGTGATTAAACAAACTGAAATCCAATGAATGAAAGAGGGCAAGTGTGGGTAGGTACAAACCAAGAAAAAGAAACATAAAGGGTCCAAAATGATGTGTGATGACACACAGTAATGTCCTCAAACACTTTTTACCTAGTGTAGGTAGCGTCACTCTAGTCAACAAACTGCATACATATCAAAAAAGAATGGGTTTTGTCCCCACCAAGACAGCGGAGAACCAGAGAACCAAATGGGTGACACAGCATTTAATGTTGGGATAAATAGAAAAAATATTACATTTATTGATTAGTTAAAAATTCAATAAACTCCCCAATGGGAGATAATAGTTAAGACACATGAACATGACATATATCCCAAGTGGGGAGGCTTCCAGGTAGGATGGCATGTCCCTGCACTTTCCCTACTCACCTGGTGCACCAAACCTGAGAGCCAGGGTCTTAAATAGACTCTAACAAACAAAACACTCTTGCGCATTAGTGTGGTGTCTGGGTGGTCTATTGTTCAAGAGATGGTGTCTCAGGTCTTGCTGCCCTCCATGGCAGGGGATGCCCTAATAGTCACAAGAAAAATACAAAAAAGAGGGCACACCAGCCTAGTGCATTATCACATGTATATTTATTGATACTAATAACAAAGCTAAAAACTGCTCACAAACATGTGGAAAATGGAGCTTGTAAAGGCCACCTTGTCGTGGCAATCAGGCCTGGAACCAACCGTCTACACTTAACAGAGGAGAAGACATGAGGGCTTCTGCTGCCTGAGGCGTTTTGAAGGAACACCTTCGAGCCTCTGAGGAAGAAGGTATTCCTTTGAAACGCGTCAACCATGTCTTCTCCTCTGTTATCTGGAGACTGTCGGTTCCAGGCCTGACAAGGTGGCCTTTACAAGCTCCATTTTTTTCCACATGTTTGTGAGTAGTTTTTAACTGTTATTAGTATCAATAAATATACTTGGGATAATGCACTAGGATGGTGCACCCTCTTTTCCTGTATTTTTCCTAAATGGACTCTGCCTGACCCAAGATGGCCACCAAAATCACATGAGGCACCAGCATCCAATCAGATGCTGCCTCTCTGTGACCAAGGAAGCCATAGAGAAACTAGTTTCCTCTCAAACTTCCTCCTCCACCTGGGGACGAGTGCCACCTGCAGTGGAGGAAGTTGACGGCACCTGCCTACAGGCAGGCCAGGAAAAGTCAGGCTGTGGAGGAAAGGACTAGATCAAGGGTCCTCAAACTCCAGTTGTTCAGGAACTACACTTACCATCATGCCTAGTCATGTCTGGGAATGTCAGAGTTTTACAATGCCTCACGGGACGTGTAGTCTTGCAATGGCTGAAGGGCGGTAGTTTGGAGATCCCTGGACTAGATGATGCTGGACGCCGTCCAGCCAGGTAAATGAGGCGGGGCTGTATCTGACTTTCTGCGGCTTCTAATGCACATTGGGAGAAGCTCACAGTGTGCGGAGAAATCAGAGGAAGCCGTTTCAGTCCAGGAGAGGAGAAACTGTACAACTGTGCAAGACTGGAGGGGGAGGTCAGATTTAAGCCTTCCAAAATAAAATAAAAAAACATTGGCTAGGAGTTGGGCTTTATGGGGCCCTCAGATATTGGAGAACTTTCACCCAGTTTTGCCCCCCGGACTCCTTCCACATGTCTGTAGGTTTCCTCCTTGCAGAACATGTTTTAGGGTCTTGCGAAGCGTCTTCAGTCATATGACGGGCGAGGCTATAAATAGCAGAACCCTGTACGGGCGGCGGTGGTGCGGAGCCTCTGATGTTTACAGTCACTTCTAAAGACATCTCTGAAGGTTTTAATAAAGACTCCCGATAGAACTTGGCACTCCATATAAATCGTTTCATTTTGTTCTCGCGCTTTGTCTCCCAGCCAGTTGGAATTCTTTCCCGACAAAGAAACTTTTTTTTTTTTTTTTCTCTTTTTAAAATGATGGAGAAGTTTTTTGGTAAGGACGGTGAACCCCCGACCACGAATTATCTTAACGACATCTCAGCCCCGACACTAAAAATAACCGGCGGTCTTTAGAAGTAAAAACAAGTCCCGGAATCTCGTCATCTCCCGGGGAAATCTGCACCAGAAATCGATGGCGGGCGCTGGCGGGTCACACCTGTTACAAAGAGACCCGATTGGGGGGGGGGGGGGGGGGGGCATCTCCGCTGGCAGGAAAGATTTGTCTCCTTAATATGGGGCCCCTAGGATAAGAAGAAAAAGACTTGCTTGGTTTTGTCAGATGTGTATGGATAGCTTCAATCGTTGTGAGCGAGATTAACCTCTTCAGCTTCAGAAGGTTTTACCCCCTTAATGACCAGGCCATTTTTTGCGATACGGAACTGCGTCGCTTTAACTGACAATTGCGCGGTCGTGCGAAGCTGAATAGAATAGAAAGAATAGAATAAAATAGAAAGAATATAAGCATCATGAGAGAAGAATAGAATAGAAAAGAATAGAATAGGAAAAAAAAAGAATAGAATATATTTAAAAAACCAATAGAATAGAATAGAAAGAATATAACCATTTCTCAAAATTTAAATAGAATCAATTCGAATTTGAATGGAATAAATAAGAATAGATTAGAAAAGAATAGAAAATAACAGACTAGCAGAGGCGGCTCTCTAATTAGACAAATTAGGCGGCCCCCTAAGGCCTCGCACTCACAGGGGCCTCGCAGCCGCCTAATTTGCTTGTGCTCAATCACTGATGTCGATGCCAGCGGCTCCGCCTACCCCCGCTGGGACTCTGTGGCCCAGGGGCTGACTGACAAATCGGGTACTGCCCGAGGAATAGCGGCCCCAGCATGGAGTGACTGCATCCCGGGCCGGTGGCAGCAGGTGCGGGGAGCCGGACAGTAGGGGCCTCTAGGTGGCGGCAGCGGCCGGATGACAGCACCCAGCTCCAGGTGCCATCTCTACAAGGCGTGTGTGGGGGCAGCATTTCCATGTGGGAGCCACAGCTGGGCTGCTCCTTCAGCCTGCGTCGCTTACCCGACCTCTCCGCACCTGCCTCCAGCTGAGCTGCCCCGTGACTGAAGATGAAGGAGCTCAGCCTCCTATCTCCTGATGCCGCCTGGCCGACTAGAGAGAACATGAGTGCCCGTGCAGCCTCTCTGTGTGCCTGGATAGGAGGAGCGATGGGCGGCGGCATATAGTGGAATTGATCTTTCTATATTCCTCCTGCAGCCGCTGAATGTCTGCAGGAGGGAGAGGAGGAGGAGGAGGAGAAGTGAGTATTCAGCGGCTGCAGGAGGAATATGAAAAAATCACTTCCTCTATATGCAGACGCCCACTGCTCCTCCTATCTAACTTCTTCTGCACCCCCGTGCTCTCCGACCCCTCCTTGGGCTCCCTGGCTCCGCCCCCTGTTCTCCAGCCCCTCCTTGTGCTCCCTGGCTCCGCCCCATGCTCTCTGGCCCCTCCTTGTGCTCCCTGGCTCCTCCCTAAGTGCTCTCCACCCCCCTGCACTCCAGCTCTCCCTGCTTTCCACTCCCATTCTTTCTGACTCCCCTCCTCTCAAGCTCCCCCCCAGCGCTCTCCAGCCCCCACCCCTCCTATGCTCTCCACCTTCCCCAGTGCTTTCTGCCCCCACCCCCAGTGATCTCTGGCTCCTCCCTGCTCTTTGCCCCCCCAGTACTCTCTGCCCCCACCCCCCAATGCTCTCCAGCTTCTCCCTTTTCTTTGCCCCCCTCTCCTGCACCTGCCCAGTGCTTTCACAGACTGGGACATGGAGCACAGGAGGGTCTGCAGACAGGGACAGGGCTAGGGATCTCTCTCACCCCCCCTTTCCCTCACCCCCCTCTTACCTCCTCCTATCTCTCTCTCCCACTTCTCCCTCTCACTCTCTCCCCCCTCTTCCCTCTTTATGTCACCCTCCTTTCTCTCACCCCTCGTCTCTTTCTCACCTCCCTCCTCTAGGTCACCCCCAGTCTCTCTCACCCCCACTTACCCCTTCCCAACACTTACTCCCTCTCTCCCCCCTCTCTCTCTCCTCCCCCTCTCTTTCCTCCCCCCTCTCTCTCCTCCCCCTCTCTGCCTCCCCCCTCTCTCTCCTCCCCCCTCTCTCACCCTCCCCCTCTCTCTCCTCCCCCTCTCTCCCTCCCTCCCCCCTCTCTCTCTCCCTCCCTCTCTCTCTCTCCCCCCTCCTCCCCCCTCTCTCTCTCCTCCCCCTCTCTCTCTCTCCTCCCCCCTCTCTCGTCCCTCTCCCCCTCTCTCTCCCTCTCTCTTCCCTCACCCCTCTCTACCCTTCTTTCTCTCCCTCTCTCTCCCCCCTCTCTACCCCTCTCTCTCCCCCTTTCTTCTTTTCTCTCCCCTTCTCTTCCCCCCTCCACCTCTCTCTCCCCCCTCCCTCTCTCTATCCCCTTCTCTCTCCCTTTACCCCCCCTCTCTCTCTCTGCACTGTGCTGGGATCCCCCCACTCTCCTTCCTCCCAAGGCATGGAAAATTCTTAGGGGGGGGGGTTGCCACCTTGCTGGGTCCCAGATGTTTTTTTGTCTGCATATGTCTGATGGGTGAGGAGGGTGCCCTGGAAGTGGTGAACTGTGTGCTAGATCCGTGCATCTTTATGCAACTATTTTTATTGCTTGAATTTTTTTTACTATTATGGGTATGAGTGGGGCCTCATGTGTAAGTTTTGCCTAAGGCCTCACAAAGCCTAGAGCCGCCTCTGCAGACTAGTATAGAAAAACATTCAAATTTCAAATAGAATAAATTTGAATTAGAGTAGAAAAGAAAAGAATAGAATAGAATAGAATAGAATAGAACCATTTCCCAAAATTTGAATAGAATAAATAAGAATAGATTAGAATAGAATAGAAAATAACAGACTAGTATAGAAAAACACAACAGAATAGAAAGAGTATAACCGTCTTCTGAAATTCGAATTTCAAATAGAGTAAATTTGAATTAGCATAGAAAAGAAAAGAATAGACTAGAATAGAATAGAAAGGAAAATAATAGAATAAAAAAGAAAATAATAGAATAGAATAAACAAATAGAATAAAAAGTATATAACACTATAATCATTTTCCGAAAATTCGAATTTTGAATAGAAGAAATTTGAATTAGGATAGAAAAAATAGAATATAATAGAAAAGAATAGAATAGAAAATTAAAGAATAGAATATAAAAAACAATAGAATAGAATGGAATAGAAATAATATAGCCATCATCCAAAATTCAAATGTCTTTCGATTCAAATTCGAATGGAATTAATAAAGATTAATAAAAGATTAATTAAAGATTAATTTTGAAAAAAAAAACTACATTTTTTTTTTTGTTTAATAAATATTTTTTACTTTCTGCTATAAAAATATGGGATAAATTTATAGATTTTTTTTTCTTATTGTTTTTACTAGAAATGGCGGCAATCAGCAATTTTTAGCAGGACTGCGACATTACGGTGGACAAATCTGGCACTTTTTGTGGACCAGTAACACCAATACAGTGATCAGTGCTAAAGAAATATGCACTGATCACTAGACATGTGCAGTTTGTTTCGTTCTGAATTAAAAATATTTTCGTTTTTCAGGAAATTCGGATGTATCCAAATTTACGAATTACAATAGTAGTGAATTTAAACGAATCTGAAATAACGAAAACAATTTGGGCGGAATTCGAATTTGAATCGGTTCGAATAGTTTTCAAATCAATTTCCAATAGTTTTCGCATTAGAATTTGAATAGTTTTCAAATTTGAAACTGAAAGGTTTTTGAATTCGAATAGTTTTCGATTTGTTTTCGGATTTCCAAAGAGAATAGAATAGAATAGAAAATAAAAGGAATAGAATAGAAAAAAATATACAATGGAATAGAAAAGAATATAACAGAAAATAAAAGAATATAATATAATAGAGTAAAACAGAACAAAATAGAATAGAAAATAAAAGAACAGAACATAATAGAATAAAATAGAAACAAATAGAATAGAATGTAAAAAAAAAAAGAATAGAATATAACCATCTTATGAAACTTAAATTTCAAATAGAATAAATTTGAATACATAAGAAAAGAATAGAATAGAAAAAAAGGATAGAATCAGGGGTGATCAAAGGGTTAAATGTGTCCCTAGGGAGTGATTACTAACTGTGTGGGGGGAGGTGCTTTGGCGGGGGGAAAGCAGAGATCCGTGTTCCTGCTTAGAAGAAACACAAGATCTCCATCTTCCCCTCGGACAGAACGGGCGATCTGCCTTGTTTACATAGGTAGACCGTCATTCTGTCTGCCTCAGGATTGATCGGCAGGTCCCGGCAGACATTGTTCCGTCGGACCCTCTGATTGGCTCCTGCCGTGTCCAATCACAGCGGAAGAAGGTCGCCAGCGCGCCCCAGACCCAGCAATCGAAATCATGTACAGGTATGTGATTTTGCGCTGAAGTAAATGTACGTGGGGCGGTTCGGACCTTTCCGGTCGGCAATAATAAATAACAAGTGATAAATTGAATACATAATAAACTGGATACATTCCTGACATTTCACTTTATACAGCAAATGTTTTTCAAAGAAAAGCTCCACCTAGCGGCTTGCTATGAGGGCACTTACGAGGGCTCAGTCCTGAGCAAGGCTGTGTGGATCTATAGACACACACAGCTCGGCCCCACCCCAACTCCCTCCTCACAGACTTTGACTGACAATATGATTGTTATTATTATTATTACTACCATTACTACTACTAATCATAATATTAATAAAAAAAAACATTTAATGAGTTATTTTATTATTATTTGTTATTATTATGACTACTAATAATAATATTAATTATTATACAGGATTTATATAGCGCCAACAGTTTGCTCAGCGCTTTACAACTTGGGGCAGACAGTACACTTACAATACAAATCAATACAGGAGGGATCAGAGGGCCCGGCTCGTTAGAGCTTACAATCTAGAAGGGAGGGTCAAGTGGAGACAAAAGGTAATAACTGTGGGGGATGAGCTGATGGAAAAAAAATGAAAGTACAGTTGTTAGGTGTGGGTAGGGTAGGCTTCTCTGAAGAGAAGGGTTTTCAGGGATCTTCTGAAAGTTAATGAAGTAGGAGATAAGCGGACAGATTGAGGTAAAGAGTTCCATAGGATTGGAGAGGCTTTGGAAAAGGCCTGGAGGCGAGCATGGGAGGAGGTGACAAGGGAGCTAGAGAGCAGGAGGTCTTGAGCGGAACGAAGAGAGCGAGTACGTTGGTTTTTAGAGACCAAGCTAGTGATGTAACTGGGGGCAAAATTGTGGATGGCTTTGTACGTAGTTGTTAGAATTTTGAATTTAATTCTTTGCCTGAGCGGAAGCCAGTGGAGGGATTGACAGAGAGGAGTGGCAGACACAGAGCGACTGGTAAGGTGGATGAGTCTGGCAGCAGCATTCATAATGGATTGAAGAGGTGATAGACTATGAAGAGGTAAGCCAATGAGAAGGGAGTTGCAGTAGTCGAGGCGAGAGATGACCAGCGAGTGAATTAAGAGCTTTGTTGTGTCATTGGTTAGAAAGGGGCGTATTTTGGAGATGTTGCGGAGGTTGAGGCGGCAGGATTTGGACAGTGATTGGATGTGTTGCTTGAAGGAGAGTTCAGAGTCTAGGACGACACCTAGAACCTTGGCATGTGGGGATGGGCTTATAGTTGTGCCATCGATTTTGACAGAGAGATCAGGGGAAGAGGCATAGGGGGGAGGAAAAATTAGAAGTTCGGTTTTGGCTAGATTGAGTTTAAAGAAGTGCTGTGACATCCAGACTGATATATCTGAGAGTAAATTACTGATACGTGAGGAGACAGAGGGAGTGAGCTGAGGGGAAGAGAAATAGATTTGGGTGTCGTCAGTGTAGATGGTATTGGAAGCCATGGGAGGCTATCAGTTGACCCAGGGAGGCAGTGTAGATTGAAAATAGTAGAGGTCCAAGAACAGAACCCTGAGGGACCCCAACAGAGAAAGGAAGAGGAGAGGAGGAAGTAGAGTTATAAGAAACGCTAAAGGTGCGGTTGGATAAGTAGGAAGAGAACCAGCGAAGTGTACAGTCACGGAGACCAAAGGCGTGTAGTTTTTTGAGGAGGAGGGGGTGGTCAACCGTATCAAAGGCAGCAGAGAGGTCCAGGAGTAGGAGTACAGAATAGTGTCGATTGGTTTTGGCCGTTAGTAGATCGTTTGTAAGTTTTAGGAGAGCAGTTTCTGTGGAGTGTTGAGGACGAAATCCAGACTGAAGGGGATCAAGAAGGCTATTATCAGCGAGGTGGACGCTCAGTCGGTTGTAGACCAGACGTTCGAGGAGTTTGGATAAGAAGGGGAGCAAGGAGATGGGGCGTAGGTTGTTAAGATTGGATGGGTCCAGTGAGGGCTTTTTAAGTATGGGTCTGACAAGTGCATGTTTTAGAGAGTTAGGGAAGATGCCAGAAGAGAGGGAAACATTGAAGATGTGGGTTAGAGAGTTTAGTAAAGGGCCAGAGGGTGCACGTAGCATTTGTGATGGAACAGGATCCAGAGGGCAGGTGGTAAGGTGGACATTAGCAAGTAGTTTAGCAACTTCGTCTGTATTGGTGGGGTTGAAAGAGGGAAATAATGATTGTGCCTGTGGGCATGAAGTGTAAAGCGTGGAGGGTGTCGGCACAGTAGAGATATCAGCGCGAATAGTATCAATCTTCTGTTTGAAGTGATTGGCGATCTCCTGTGCAGTGAGTGAGTTGGCGGGTGGAGGCGGTGGAGGACGAAGTAAAGAGTTGAGTTATTATATTAATAATAATAATTCAAATTAAAAAAGCATTTTTTATCATTTTAAATTATAAATTATCATTATTATTATCAGTAGTAATCATAATAATAACAAATAACAATAAAATAACTCATATTAAATGTCTATTATTATTATTTCTATTATTATTATTATTATTATTATTATTATTAGTTTAGTAGTAGTAATAGAAGTCAAAATAATAATAACAATCTTAATAATTCATAATAATGATATAAATTGTATTAAATTAAATATCTTATTAATTTATAATTTTGAATTATGCTTTTTTAATTTGTGTTATTATTATTATTATTAATTAGTAGTCATAATAATAATAATAATTATTATATTAATAATAACACAAATTAAAAAAGCATAATTTAAAATGATAAATTAATAAGACATTTAATATGTCTTATTATTATTATTAATATTATTATTATTAACAGTAGTAGTCATAATAATAATAATAATAATAAAAATAATAATATTACTCATATTAAATGTCTTATTTTTTTTTTTTTGGAGAGGGGCGTCTGAGCCCACTATTGTTTGTGACTGGAGTAGACTTTGCTGTGGCCTTCGCTGGGCCATCTGTGTATTGTCTCTGTCCATTGACCTCGGCTGTTTTCGCTGACCGCATGGTGCGGTCTTCTCGGAGGCTCCTGAGGACACTCGTAAATCTGGCTGCAGAGCGGTCACCTTCAGGAATCTGATTCCTAGAAATATGTCTGCGTCCCCCCCACAGTCTGTAATTAGATTAGCGGGAGGCTCACACTCTGTGTATTTGTACGCTGCAGATGGTGCTCAATGTTTGTTTCCTCTTCCTTCCCAAACAAAGAGCTGAGGGGGAATCTACCCAAAAACATCAGAAAAGTTTTAATGGTGAAATATTAAATCTGACCTCCGGCCTTCCCTCCAGTCTTGCACAGTTGTACCGGCTCCTCTCCTGCACTGAAGTTGCTTATTCTGATTTCCCTGCACACTGTGAGGGTGGGCTCAAGGCACTGCGCCCCGAGCCCACTCCGTTGTGTGAGAATAGCGAATAAGTATTCGCTATTCTCACACTGATTCTCCTCTCGGCCAATCAGGAAGCGGGACCCCTTTACCGATTGGCCAAAAGGAGAAGCGATCCCATTAGCCTAGGAGGAGGAAAGCCGTCGTGATGCCGCTGAGGATCACGGAAGCATCACGGCAGCTTCCGCCGTGCGTCTCCTCCCTCCTCCTCCTAGACCTCCAATAGGTTCGCCTGTCCTTTCAGCCAATTGGGTGACAGGACCCGCTTCCTGATTGGTCATGAGGAGAATCATTGTGACAAAAGCGAATATTCATTCACTTTTGTCACACATATGGGTAGGCTCAGGGCTCAGTGCCCACCTTTTTTTTAAGCCAATTTGAGCCTCAGGCTCTAACCACGGGTTCAAAAGAAAAAAAAAAGCCCATTGGAATCAAGAATTGTAACTACATGCCCCTGTTAAACAGGGGCAGAAAAATTGGACCTTTGGTGGTGGTGAAGCCACAACACTGTAACCCCTCACAGATACTCTTGTTGGGTGCTGGAACGTGCCCTGCGTTGAAATATTAGATCAAAAATTGTAATCACATGCCCCTGTTAAACGGGGACAGAAAAATAGGGCCTTGGGTGGTGGTGGTGCCACAACACTGTACACCCTCACAGATTTTCTTGTTGGGCACAAGAACTGGTCCTGCTGTGAAATATTAGATCAAAAATTTAAATTACATGCCCCTGTTAAACAGGGGCAGAAAAATTGGGCCATGGGTGGTGGTGCCCTAAACCAAAAATATTGTTGGAAGCTAGCATCATCAAGATTGAGGAGGATTAGGATAGTCAGCATAGGCAGTCTTCAAGGGACCCCACATCCATAGAAAATTCAATCAGTTACATCAGCATCAGGTGCTTGATAGCTGCTGATCCAAGACTGATTCATTTTTATGAATGTGAGCCTATCAACAGAGTCTGTGGACAGGCGCACTCTATGATCCATTACAAACTCTCCAGCAGCACTGAATGTGCGTTCAGAAAGAACACTGGATGCAGGACTGGCCAGTAGCTCAATTGCATATTGAGCAAGTTCTGGCCAGTGGTCCATCCTCAAGACAAAGTAACCCAGTAGATGCTCTGTTGGAAAGGTCTCCAAGTCTGCTCTTGCCCCTAGATATTCCTGCACCATGTAATGCAGACACTGACGATGGTTGCTTGAACCGATCAGATCTTGGCGCTGAAGACTGAAAAATTATTAAAAGGCATCGGTCAGCCAGCCACCTTCTCCACCACTCTTCCCCTGACTGAACGAAGCCTCAGCAACACGTTGTCCAGCACCAGGAAATTGTAACCTTCCAGGGTCTGGAAATGCATTGCACAAACCTTTCTTCAAGGCCTCCTGAAGATGTTTCATCCTCTGCTCCCTCTGCGAAGGCAGGATGAGTTCTGCAACCTTACCCTTGTAACGTGAATCAAGAAGGGTTGCCAGTCAGTAATGATCCCTCTTCCTGATACCACAAATCCTAGGGTCATTTCACAGGCTTTGCAGAATCAGGGAGGCCATGTAGCATAAGTTTGCAGAGGCATTTAATTCTGAATCCTCTGGGTCACTAAGGATCGCATGATCCCTAACAACCTCCTCCCAGCCACGTACAACTCCTTGGGTTTCTGGGGACTGAAAACCACCCCTTGAAGACTGCTGCTGAGTGTCATCCTCCACGTCCATGCTGACACAATCCTCCTCCTCCTCTTCTTCCTGTGTGTTTGGCAGGCTCGCAGGAATGCTATCTGGATAAAGGAGGCCTTGAGAGGTAAGGAAGTTCTCCTCTTCCTCCCGCTGTTCTGCCTCAAGTGCCCTGTCCATTATTTCACAAAGCATTTACTCCAACAGGAAGACTAGAGGGACAGTGTCACTGATGCATGCATTGTCGCTGCTCACCATCTTTGTGGCCTCCTCTAATGGTAACAGGACAGTGCATGCATCCTTGATCAGTAGCCACTGGCGTGGCGAAAAGAAGCCAAGCTCCCCTGACCCTGTCCTGGTGCCATACTCGCACATGCCTGGTGGGCATGTCACAAATGAGGCGGTTGGTGGGCAGGTTGCATCCCCTTTGAATGTCAGCCAGCCGAGCACTGGCATTGTATGACCGGCGGAAATGATCACAGACCTTTCTGACCTGCCTCAGGAGATCCTGTAAGCCTGGGTACCTGCTCAAGAACTGCTGCAAGACCAAATTCAAGATGTGTGCCAAACATGGAACATGGGTCAAGTGTCCCTGTCGGAGGGCAGAGAGAAGGTTGGTGCCAATGTTGCATACAACCATTCCTGGCTGAAGCTGGTGTGACGTCAACCACCTCTGAGCCTGCCCCTGCAGAGCTGACAGAATCTCTACCCCAGTGTGGCTCCTGTCCCCTAAGCAGACCAACTCAAGCACCGCATGGCATCTTTTTGCCTGACTGCTTGCGTAGCCCCTTGAACGCTTACAGAGCACCACTGGTTCAGAGGACAAATCTGCAGAAGAGGCCATAGAGGAAGAAGAACAGGAGGGGGTGGAGTAGAGAGCTGTGTCAGAATCACCACTAGCATTTTGGAGGTGTGTTGGCGGAACAAGCTCCAACAATACTGAACCCTGTCCTGCATCCTTCCCAACTGCCAGCAGAGTTACCCAGTGCGCCGTGAAGGAAAGGTAACATCCCTGCCCATGCCTGCTGGACCATAAGTCAGCGGCAATATGCACCTTACTGTTGACTGCCCTGTCCACTGAGGCCAAAACATTGCCTTCCACATACCTTCCGTGAAAAGAAATGGTGTTTTGGAACCTGCCACTGAGGTACCGCATATTCCACAAATTCACAAAAGGGGGCAGAGTCTACCAGCTAAAAAAGGCAGCAGTTGCAATGCTAGCAAAATTGGCCAAGCTAGCATTCAGACGCTGAGCATGTGGATGGCTGGGACCAAATTTCTTTTTATGGTTCAGCAACTGGGGTAGAGAAATTTGCCTGCTAAAATCAGATGGTGGTGTACTGCTAGCATATCGGTTGCAAGTACTTGGGACACCTATTTCTATACCTTCATTCCTCTCAGTGCAGGTTTTTGAGAGGACTGGAGGTATAGTGGGGTTGAAGATCCCAGTTGAGGAGCAAAGAGAAGTCCACCTTTTTCTTTGATGTGGTTCGTTCAAGTGCTGTTGCCAATGGACTGCATGGCAGGTCGTCATATGTCTGGTCAAGCATGTGGTGACCAAGCGGTTGCTGTTCTGGCCATGCTTGATTCACTTCAGACATGGTAATAACAGCAACAGTGCGATCTGCTGCACATGTGTCTAAAAAGACCCACACCAAGGAACTTTTAAAAGTCAGCGGGGAGTCAGCAGCGCCCTGCCCCTGTGGAGCTCTGCGGTGTGATGCAATAGGGTGGCTACCCTTAAGCTGCCCCCTAGAGGACATCCTTCCTCATTGGAGTTGTGCCTCCTCCCCCTCCTCTCTTCTCTTAGGCACCCAAGTAGAGTCAGTGACCTCATCGTCCCCTCCCTCCTTGTCACTGGAGCAAACTTGGCAGTATGCTGCAGCTGGGGGAAAATGACTGCCAGTTTCTTGTCCTTCTTGGGCACCCCCTCTCTCTAGGTTCAAGTTACTCCCTTCCTCAACCTCGGAACCAACATCGGAGCCTTCAAATCACTGCGCATCCTCCAGTAGCATGTACCCGACACTGTGGTCGAATAGTTCTGGGGACTCCTCCATGCATGATGGTGGGGCTACGGAAGTAGTGACTGTGGACAAGGAGCCTGTGGAATAGGTCGCTTTGGCAGCTGCATAGGAAGGCAAACTACTCTGAGCCTAGGTGACAGAGGATGAGGAGGATGAGGATGGCTTTGTTATCCACTCCACCAACTCTTCTGCATGGTCTGGCTCAATAACACGGCCAGCAGCAGGAAAAAAGGACAAGCGTGCCCCACAGCCACCTGCAGAGGATGCACCTTGTCCACGACCAGCACTGTTGACTGTAGACACAGAGCCTGCTTGCCCTCTTTTAGTGGCCTGTGAGCGTCTGCCTCTCCTTGGTGGCCTTCCGGACATGATGTATATTTTGTTTTGCAACACCACACTACACTGTATTACATACTGTGTACACCACCAGAAAGTGTAGTAGAAACTCTTCACACTGTATTAGACACTGTGTACACCGCCTGCACTGTATTAGCAACTGTACTAAGGTTGCTCTGTATTTTATACTGTGTACACCACCAAAAAAGTAGTAGAAACTGAACAACGGCTGCACTTTATTGTGTACTGTGTACACCACAATAAATGTAGTAGACACTGTACACACTGTATTAGATACTGTGTACACCACATGAAGTGTATTAGAAACAGTACACCACAGAATGCACTGTAGATATAGGCTACACTGGATGCAGAGTATATATACAGTCAGGTCCATAAATATTGGGACATCAACACAATTCTAATCTTTTTGGCTCTATACACCACCACAATGGATTTAAAAAGAAACAAACAAGATTTGCTTTAACTACAGACTTTCAGCTTTAATTTGAGGGTATTTACATCCAAATCAGGTGAACGGTGTAGGAATTACAACAGTTTGTATATGTGCCTCCCACTTTTTAAGGGACCAAAAGTAATGGGACAATTGGCTGCTCAGCTGTTCCATGACCAGGTGTGTGTTATTCCCTCATTATCCCATTTACAAGGCGCAGATAAAAGGTCCAGGGTTAATTTCAAGTGTGCTATTTGCATTTGGAATCTGTTGCTGTCAACTCTCAATATGAGATCCAAGGAGCTGTCACTATCAGTGAAGCAAGCCATCATTAGGCTGAAAAAACAAAACAAACCCATCAGAGAGATAGCAAAAACTTTAGGTGTGGCCAAATCAACTGTTTGAAACATCCTTAAAAAGAAAGAACGCACCGGTGAGCTCAGCAGCACCAAAAGACCCGGAAGACCACAGAAAACAACTATGGTGGATGACCGAATAATTCTTTCCCTGGTGAAGAAAACACCCTTCACAACAGTTGGCCAGATCAAGAACACTCTCCAGGAGGTAGGTGTATGTGTGTCAAAGTCAACAATTAAGAGAAGACTTCACCAGAGTGAATACAGAGGGTTCACCACAAGATGTAAACCATTAGTGAGCCTGAAAAACAGGAAGGCCAGATTAGAGTTTGCCAAACATCTGAAAAAACCTTCACAGTTCTGGAACAACATCATACGGACAGATGAGACCAAGATCAACTTGTACAAGAGTGATGGGAAGAGAAGAGTATGGAGAAGGAAAGGAACTGCTCATGATCCAAAGCATACCACCTCACCAGTGAAGCATGGTGGATGTAGTGTCATGGCGTGGGCATGTATGGCTGCCTATGGAACTGGTTCTCTTGTATTTATTGATGATGTGACTGCTGACAAAAGCAGCAGGATGAATTCTGAAGTGTTTCAGGCAATATTATCTGCTCATATTCAGCAAAATGCTTCAGAACTCATTGGACGGCGCTTCACAGTGCAGATGGACAATGACCCAACGCATACTGCGTAAGCAACCAAAGAGTTTTTTAAGGGAAAGAAATGGAATGTTATGCAATGGCCAAGTCAATCACCTGACCTGAATCCGATTGAGCATGCATTTCACTTGCTGAAGTCAAAACTGAAGGGAAAATGCCCCAAGAACAAGCAGGCACTGAAGACAGTTGCAGTAGAGGCCTGGCAGAGCATCACCAGGAATGAAACCCAGCGTCTGGTGATGTCTATGTGTTCCAGACTTCAGGCTGTAATTGACTGCAAGGGATTTGCAACCTAGTATTAAAAAAGTGAAAGTTTGATGGATGATTGTTAATCTGTCCCATTACTTTTGGTCCCTTAAAAAGTGGGAGGCACATATACAAACTGTTGTAATTCCTACACCGTTCACCTGATTTGGATGTAAATACCCTCAAATTAAAGCTGAAAGTCTGCAGTTAAAGCACATCTTGTTTGTTTCATTTCAAATCCATTGTGGTGGTGTATAGAGCCAAAAAGATTAGAATTGTGTCGATGCCCCAATATTTATGGACCTGACTGTATGTGTGTGAATAGAATTCTGTATACAGCGTGATACTCGATCCGGTATCGGCATACTCTGTAATCTTGCCGCTGTGTGGTCGGCTCGGCTCTGGCAAACGGTTAGAACTTTTCATTAGGTGTGATAGGCAGTGTTAGTTTCTTCTGTACGTTTTCCTGCCCGTTGCATTAATGAGTCCCCGGGAAGTGTCAGATTATTCTGTGGCCTCTGCGTCTGTAACTTTCCCCAAACTTCAGAAGCTTTGAAGCCAGGGAGGCACAGCCCCATAAATTATACCGAGCTTGAGAGTAACGTGTAACCTTAGACAAGCCTTTCCCAACCTTCATGAATTATGTGCCTTCTATAACATCCAATGTGTAAGCCCAGCTCCAGCCAAAGGTCTTTTTGTGAAGTTTTGGATGGGATAGGGAAAGGTATAGAACCTCTGTAAGGTGCTGTCCTTGTCTTCTTTGGGAAGATTTCCTTTGACTTCCTGTTCTGGTGACAAACAGGGTTTTAACAGTTGTTTTATATCTGTTTTTTAACCATCTATAAACAACCTTTTTGTTTTGCAAATGAACATATAATACATGGCAAAGGATTCCCAGGGCCTTATGAGCTAGCTAAAGATATAGCAGAGCAGATGAAGCTTGCTTGAGGCAGGGCCGGACTGGGAATAAAAACCAGCCCTGGAAATAATTTCATACCAGCCCCATAGCATTATTAAACCAGCCCAACAGCATAACGTCACAGAGGCTTTGCGGACAAACTACAGGAGAGGCTTTGTGGACATGGTATAGGAGATGTCAGAGGCTCTGCGGACATGGTATAGGAGGTGGTCATAGGCTGTGCGGACATGGTACAGGAGGTGGTCATAGGCTGTGCGGACATGGTATAGGAGGTGGTCATAGGGTGTGCGGACATGGTACAGGAGGTGGTCATAGGCTGTGCGGACATGGTACTGGATGTGGTCATAGGCTGTGCAGATATGGTATAGGAGGTGGTCATAGGCCGTGCGGACATGGTATAGGAGGTGGTCATAGGCCGTGCGGATGTGGTATAGGAGGTGGTCATAGGCCGTGCGGATATGGTATAGGAGGTGGTCATAGGCCATGCGGACATGGTATAGGAGGTGGTCATAGGCTGTGCAGACATGGTATAGGAGGTGGTCATAGGCTGTGCGGACATGGTATAGGAGGTGGTCATAGGCTGTGCAGATATGGTATAGAAGGTGGTCATAGGCCGTGCGGACATGGTATAGGAGGTGGTCATAGGCTGTGCAGATATGGTATAGGAGGTGGTCATAGGCCGTGCGGACATGTTATAGGAGGTGGTCATAGGCTATGCAGACATGGTACAGGAGGTGGTCATAGTCTATGCGGACATATTATAGGAGGTGGTCATAGGCTATGCAGGCATGGTACAGGAGATGTCAGAGGCCGTGTGGACATGGTACAGGAGGTGGTCATATTCTATGCAGACATGGTACAGGAGAGTAACAGGAGGTGGTCAGAGGCTGTGGAGGGTAGCGGTCTTACCTGGCTGTGATGTGGAAAGGCGTGTGCCACCGCCGAGACAAGTGCCTTACATTTATAAAATGGTGTCGCCTGGCGCCCGCCTGAAGAAAATGGCTAAGCGCATACGGGCTTGCCTGAGCCCGGCTAGCTTCGGAACGTTGACATGTTGGCCCACAGCCATATTTTTTACAGGCGCCGCTGCCCGTAATGGGCATTTACGGGCAGCTCTAAAATAAGCTGAGATTTATGGGCTGCCCATAACTTAGCGAGTGGTTGACAACACTGGGCCGATGGCCGGGCAGTCGCAGCCACAGCTCAAAGCAGCCCCAGGGCAGGCAGCCTACCAGAAAATATCCTGCTATCCCAGTAGGCCAATCAAACCCTGCCTTGGGGCCCCTGATGTAGACCCCCGATGTCTCACCTGCTCTGCAATGAAACTAACAGAGCACAGATCACACTCCGCTATCGTCCTCCTGGCCAGGTTGCAGCTGAATCTGGCCGTTTTATATAATTTTACTTATTATGTGGGTGGGATCAGTGAATGGATGTTTGTTCTCCCACCCCTCTACCTGGCAGGAGCCCTGCTCGGCTGGTCCCAGGTCCCAATGGAAGCATGATGCCAGGGAAACATAGCAGGGGGCATGTGCAAGACAGGGGGCTGTTGCCGGGGTGTGTGGAAGCGATCAGGTGACTCTACAGCTGCCTGATCGCTTCCATTTGACAGTCGGGTTCTAAGATTTACACATGTGTATAAAATCCCCCACTACTTCTGAAGCAAAGACCCTGCAAGTGTGGAAAAATCCCCATCGATCTGCCAGAAATCCGGTGAGCTCCTAACTTCCTGAATGAGGTGAGGACACGCTGCTTCTGCTGCACCGAAATCCTAAGCAATGTTGTCAGGCCTTCTTTGCGTGCTTCTGCCATTGGCAGACCAGATCTCGGCGGTATCATACCAACCCAGGGACCATTTTCATTGCATGGTGCGGGGGGCATTTTTGTTTTTACATGCACATGTACAGTAAATGCTGGCAACACCTATTTTTTTTTCTTCCTCCAGTTTCACATTGCAGTTCCCAGTGTTAGAATTCGGAGCCCTTCCTGCAGAATGCATTAGCGGTGGCGGAGGTCTGTGGTTAGCGCAGGAATTCCACACCTGAGGTTGTCGCGTCTGCGTTCAGCAGGAAATTTTTCGACCTCTTCTTACAGCCAGTCGGTAAAGGGATGCTGGAATCATTGGTGATTAATACTTTGTTCAAGCCAAATCCCACAGACACTCGATCAAGTGTGAACACAGCACACTGACACCAGATGACCCCCCCCCCCCATCTCCTGTCCAGAGTCCGCTCACATTCAAGGGATAGGGCTGTTTTAGGGAGCACCATGACTTCTGCCCCTTACAAAACCTTTAGTTATAAAGCAAACCTATCCAGATGCCTGGAAGAAATCAGTGTTTGGTGTTCACTAGCAACACATGTAGTCATCCATGTTTGGACTGAGCCCAATATATGATGTGTGATGTCACATGATGTCTGGGGAGACACCTCCCAAAAGGTTCCTGCGGCAATAAAAACTGTGCCGCTGCCAGGAGTCAGTGCCAGGACTAGGTCATCCAGTGCCCAGGGCAAAGATGCCAATTTGCGCCTCCCCCCAAGTCACTGTAAGTGTGATGGCCATAGCTAACCCATGTCCAAAGCTCACCTATGCAGTATATCCTCCAATCTGAAGGTGGCAGGGTACTGTTTCTTCAGGCTGGCAGGAAACCATTGAGTACTAATTGTCCCCTGCTATGGGCTCCAGGCAACTATCTTGGGTAGGATGGCAATCCTACTGGGTTCCCGAAACACTGCTGCTTGTAGGCAAGTGAATGCTGCAGTATATCCTCCAACTTGAAGATGGCACTGTGCTATTTCTTAACCACTTGCTTACTGGGAACCTAAACCCCCCTCCCGCCCAGACCAATTTTCAGCTTTTTTTAGCGCTGTCACTCTTTGAATGACAATTGCGCGGTCATACAACACTGTACCCAAATGAAACCCATTTTTATTTTGTTAATACATTTTGCAAACAGGTAATTTTTCTCCTTCATTGATGTACGCTGATGAGGCTACACTGATGGGCACTGATAGGCTGCATTGATGGGCACTGATAAGGCGACACTGATGAGCACTGATAAGGCGCCACTGATGGGCACTAATAAGTGGCACTGGTGGGCAATGATAGGTGGCATTGGTGGGCACTGATGGGTGGCACTGATGGGCGGCACTGATGGGCATTGATAGGTGGCAATAAAGGCCACTAATAGGTGGCACTGATAGCTGGCACTGATGAGTGGCAGTGATGGGCACTGATGTGTGGCAGTGATGGGCACTGATTGGCACTGGTAGGTGACACTGATAGGCAGCACTGCTAGGTGGCACTGATGAGGCACTGATTGGCACCACTGGTGGGCATTGATAGGTGGCACATGTGGGCATTGATAGGTGGTACTGATTGTTTTCACTTATGTACTGGTGGGCACTAATTCGTGGCACTGGCAAGCGGTACTGTTGGGCACGTATGAGTCGGCTTCGCCTCTTCCTCTTCGGGACCGATGTCCCTTCAACAGAAGCCGGTGATCGTTTTTTTTCTCCTCACACTGTCAGCGTGAGAAGAAAAAAAAAACGATTACTGATCTTCTGTTTACACCACGTGATCAGCTGTCATAGGCTTACAGTTGATCACGTGGTAAGGGGTCGGGATCGACCCCTTACTCCGATCTGTGATCATCCGAGTCTCATTGACTCGGGGAATCACAGCGCGTGCCGCACACGCCCTTCAGGGGGCTTGGCCAGCTTGCAAAGGGGAGGAAGTCTATTGACACCCTCCTGACAAAGCAAATCCGCGTTGCAGCCGTCATTCGGCTATAGCGCGGATCTGAAGGGGTTAATGCTGGTAGGAGTCTATTGAGGTCTAATTGTTCCCTGCTATGGGCTACAGGCAGCCATTGTAGCACCCTCCCCAACCTCCAAGGGCCTGGTGATGACCCCCAGAGGCTGGTAGGGCCCACATTCCTCCTCAGATTGCTGGTTCCAAGGCATGGTAGGTGTTGTGCAAGGTAAAGAAAAAGGGCGCCAGTCACTTTTAAAAATGAACAAAAGAGATTTTATTTCTCTTAACAAGAACTGTGGGAGAGAAAGGTAGGGCACAGGACACCCTTAGGCAAGTGCAATAGAAAATAGGCAGACTCCTCAGACAAAAATAGAACTAGGCAGACAGAGATACAGAAAAAGAGCCTTTGAGCTGAATGCAGCAATCTGTATTTCGTAGCTACTGCTGTCTCCTATAGCAACAAGTTCAACACTCACAGCTACCCACTGTACTTCTTCAAGCTTAGCTCACAGCTACCTGCTGGATTCCTCAAGCTTTACTCACAGCTACCCGCTGTCCCTCTTCAAGCTTTACTTAAAGCTACCTGCTGTACCCCTTCAAGCTTTAATCACAGCTACCGGCTGTACCTCTTCAAGCTTTACTTAAAGCTACCCCCTGTGCTCCTTCAAGGTTTACTCACAGCTATCCGCTGTACTTCTTGGATGAGTTCTCTCCTGAAGCTTTCCCAGTCACTGCACAGTCCCCAGCTAATGAAAAGTCTCTTCTGGTAATCCTTCAAAACTCCATCCCTTTACACCTGCCTCTGGCAACAAGAATGGTTGACCCTCTGGCAACTTCTTCTCCCTTGCCTTCCGGCAGCGTTAAGGCTCCTCTCGGGCCGAGCCCCTTGAGACATGGTTAGGCCTCAGGCTTCAGGCCTACACCTCTGCTGCTGCTGCTCCACACACACCCACAAGCCGCAGCCCGGGTGGAAAGAACCCCGATCATCTAAACTCCTCTGAATAAATAGCCTCTCCCAGCAGCCTCAGTGGCCAAAGAAACTCCTGCTGATTGGCTGAGAAAGGTATACTCACTCATAACCCAAATTCACTGTAATTAATCACACTAGTGCCAAAGGTAACAGTGCCACCAATTAACAAAAGGGAGAAACCGCAGTTAAACCCAGGCTTAAGAGAAACCCATTTGATCAAAGACTACAAATTAGCCAGGCTAGATACCATCTAGCACATCTAAATTTACTAGCAGCCCTGTTTAGGACAAGGGTGCTACACTCTCCCCCTGCCAAGGAGACTACGTCCTCAGAGTCTGCACAAAAGAAAAAAACATATGCTCTCAAAAAGTGGACAGGGAGGGGTAACATGGAAGGATAAACATTATAATAACAAATACGAGTGGTATTCCACACGAGAATGGATAAATATGAAACTTTATTTACAATCATGTGTGGCATTCCACATGATAGCAAGTAGATAATGCAATAAACAATAACCTAATAGCCTAACTATCTATCTAAAATTTACATGATAATGTAACTGAAGATGAACATTACTGTACAAGACTGAGATTCTGTCTCTCCTCATCCTAGGAAGACGCAGGGTGTATAGAAACACATGAAAGCATTAGACTATGCAATATTAATAATATGGCATTTAGCAACACACTATAGTATAATCTATTAGTATAGCAATATCTGCGCAGAATAAACCTTTATATACATACCTAGAGCATTGTCTACTCTCAGCTGAGAGCAACAAGAAGGTGTGGAGTGAACACAGCAATATATCCTAATATATTTACAATTCTAGCAAATAACTGTACCTAGAAATAGTGACGCAATGAAGGAGGCCCCATGCTTTGCAGGCGCTTTTAACCCTTTATTTTACTGCTAGCATGGGTTAAAAGCACCCGAAAAGCGCCGCAGAAACTATGGTTTAGCGGCGCTTTACCGCTGACACCCGGGCGCTGGCAGTGTGAAGGGGCTATTACTGCTTTTGAAATAAGTGTCAAGTTGCCAAAGGGTGGCACCCAAAAAATTTTTTTTTTAAATATGCAAATGTATAGCTGCCCCTTTAACCCCTTTAGGACCAGGCCTTTTTTTCAAACTTGGCGTTTACAAGTTAAAATCAGGTCTTTTTGCTAGAAAATTAATTAGAACCCCCAAACATTATATATTTTATTCAGACACCCGAGAGAATAAAATGGCGGTCGTTGCAATACTTTATGTCACACCTTATTTGTGCAGCGGTCTTACAAACGCCAAATTTTTGGAAAAATTACACTTTTTGAATTAAAAAATAAGAAAACAGTAAAGTTAGCCCAGTTTAATTTTTTTTAATATTGTGAAAGATGATGTTGTTAAAATTGATACCCAACATGTCACGCTTCAAAATTGCGCACACTTGTGGAATGGCGACAAACTTTGACCCTTAAAAATCTCCATAGGCAGCTTAAAAACTTCTACAGGTTACCAGTTTTGAGTTACAGAGGAGGTTTTTTGCTAGAATTATTGCTCTCGCTCTAACGATCGCGGCGATATCTCACATGTGTGGTTTGAACATTTTTGGGTCACTTTTATTCCTATTACAAGGAATGTAAAACATCCCTTGTAATAGACGAAAAAGCATGACAGGACCTCTTAAATGTGAGATCTGGGGGGTCGAAAAGACGTCACATCTCATATTTACACTTAAATGCAATAAAAAAAAATTTCCCCTTTGAGGCCGTTGGGCGGAAGTGACGTTTTGACGTTGCTCCCGTCATTCAGTTGAGTAGGGGGGGGGCAGCATTCCTTCACTTGACTTCCAGCCTCAGAGGGGAAAAGATCAAATCGTCTCCGCCGCTACTGACGGCTCTGGTAAGCGGCGGAGACGACCGGAATGCGGTGGGAGGGGGGGTGGACACCTCTCCCGCCGCCGATAAAAGTGATTTTGCGGCGAATCTGCCAGGGAGACCACTTTTATCTCAAAAGAGGACCGCCCGCCATTGGAGAAAATACCGGGGATTATGGCAGCTATCTGACGCTGAGGAAGAGTCTGATCAGTCACAGGATTCTCCCCTCCATTCACAAATTGTGTTGCAGTATAATCAGTGAAAGAACTTTTGTCACTGGAGGAGAAGGCAGGAGGGGGACTTGTCCCCATTGGATCCTCTTTAGTGCAGCTAAACTTGAAGACTCAAAGCTGTTACCCCCACAGAGCCAAAATCTAACCAGCAGGAAGAGGACGGGGCATCCCTACAGTGAAGATTCCTGCAGAATCCAGCACATCCTTCATTAGAGGTAAGTAATAAAACTGAAGCTATAGAGAAAAAAAAAAGTTTTTTAGCCAAACTTCAGCTTTCAATTTTTAGATAGAGCTAGAGATGAAACCTCCATGTGACATTCTCATACTGCCCTGTCCTCTTCCTGCTGCTGAAGTTCGGGCACTGTGAGGGTTAACAGCTTTCTTAATGGAGGAGAGGACAGGAGGGGTTGTGTCCTCGTCGGATCATCTTTAGTACAGCTGAGCTTGGAGACCCAAAGCTGTTACCTCCACAGATACAGAAGTTCAGCAACAGGAAGAGGACGGGGCATCCCTACAGCGAAGAGTTCTGCAGAATCCAGCACATCCTTCATTAGAGGTAAGTAATGGAACCAAAGCTATAGAGGAAAAAAAATGTTTTTTAGCCAAACGTCAGCTTTCAATTTTTAGGTAGAACTAGAGACTCCCAAAGCTGTTACCCCCACAGATACAGAAGTTCAGCAACAGGAAGAGGACGGGGCATCCCTACAGTGAAGAGTTCTGCAGAATACAGCACATCCTTCATTAGAGGTAAGTAATGGAACCAAAGCTATAGAGAAAAAAATGTTTTATAGCCAAACTTCAGCTTTCAATTTTTAGATAAGAGCTAGAGATGAAACCTCCATGTGACATTCGCATGCTGCCCTGTCCTCTTCCTGCTGCTGAAGTTTGGGCACTGTGGGAGTTAACAGCTTTCTTATTGGAGGAAAAGACAGGAGGGGTTGTGGATCATCTTTAGTACAGCTGAGCTTGGAGACCCAAAGCTGTTACCCCAACAGATACAGAAGTTCAGCAACAGGAAGAGGACGGGGCATCCCTACAGCGAAGAGTTCTGCAGAATACAGCACATCCTTCATTAGAGGTAAGTAATGGAACTGAAGCTATAGAGAAAAAAAAATGTTTTATAGCCAAACGTCAGCTTTCACTTTTCAGGTAGAACTAGAGACTCCCAAAGCTGTTACCCCAACAGATACAGAAGTTCAGCAACAGGAAGAGGACGGGGCATCCCTACAGTGAAGATTTCTGCAGAATCCAGCACATCCTTCATTAGAGGTAAGTAATGGAACTGAAGCTGTAGAGAAAACAAGTTTCTTTAGCTAAACTTCAGCTTTGAAGAAAGTTTTGGCTTTATTTTTGAGTTCTTCTTCTTTAAGGCACAGACCGCTCTTCTCTCCGAGGTCTCATTTCCATTCCTGGACGAGGATGAAGCCCGCTCCATGTGACTGATGTGCACTCCGGCTTTTTCCTGTGTATATTTTTTTCCTCTCTTATTTTTGACAGAACACAAAGTCGCGCTTTGTACGGGTTGGTTATTTTGGACTTGTGAAGTGAACAGGCATGCCGTCAGCCGGTTGGGTTTGGCAGGTAACGCTCTACAAAACTCTCATTCAGGGAACGTAGGAGTGAATCTGAGGTCAGACCCCTCCCCCCCCCAATTATCATTTCACTTGTACAAGAGCTTTTAAAGTGAACCTGTACTGGGATGCCACCAATTTTAGACTACTTTCACACTGGGGTGGTGCGGGCGTCGGCGGTAAAGCGGCGCAATTTTTAGCACCGCTTTACCGTCGTTTTAGCGGCGCTATTCGGATGCTAGCGGGGCGGTTTTAACCCCTGCTAGCGGCCGAAAAAGGATTAAAAACGCCGGCAAAGCGCCGCTGCAGCAACACTTTGCTGGCGCTTTGCCAGCGCTGCCCCATCATTTTCAATGGGCAGGGGCGCTTTAGGAGCGGTGTATGCTCTGCTCCTACAGCGCTGCAAAAATGCGGCTTGCAGGACTTTTTTACCGTCCTGCAAGGGCACCGCTCCAGTGTGAAAGCACTCAGCTTTCACATTGGAGAGACAGGAGAGGCTCTTTACAGGTGCTATTTTTAGTGCTGTAGTGCCTGTAAAGCGCCTCAGTGTGAAAGTAGCCTTAAAGCAGTTGTAGCGGCTCCTCTCCTGGACTGAAACGGCTTCCTCTGATTTCGCTGCACACTGTGAGCTTCTCACAACGTGCATTAAGAAGCTGCAGCAAGTCAGATAGAGCCCCGCCTCATTTCCTGGCTGGAGGACGTCCCCAGCCTGTCCGTCCCTGACCCCGCCTCTTTCTTTTATTGGCTTGCAGCTCGATCAATCATGGAGGCTCAGCATCACATATGGAGGGTACCTGCTGTTTTCAGGAAGCTACAGTATATAGAGCTCCTCCCTCCAGCCACGATCATGTAACGACATGTAAACCAACTATTTTAATGCTACATTTAGAGGAGTGCCAGCATTTATAATAAGAAAAAGGTACCTGCGTCCCAACAGAGTAGAGAAGGGATTTTTTGGGAGGCTAAAATGGACTTTAACCACTTGCCGACCGGCTCACGCCGATATACATCGGCAAAGTGGCACGATCCTGTAAAACAACATATGGGTACGTCGTCCCCTTTAAGAGCCACCGGAGGCGCATCGGGTTCCCCCCCCCCGTGCAGTGATCACCGCCAGCCACCCGCGTTCCTGGGCACGAGAGCCAGAACGGGGATTTGTGTGTGTAAACACACAAATCCCTGTTCTGTCAGGGGAGAAGAGACAGACCGTTTGTTCCTAGTAAGTAGGAACAGCGATATGTCTCCTCCCCCAGTCAGTCCCATCCCCCCACAGTAAGGAACACTAATGAGGAAAGACATTTAACCCTTTGATCGCCCCCTACTGTTAACCCCTTCCCTGCTAGTGACATTTACACAGTAATTGGTGCATTTTAATAGCTCTGATCGATGTATAAATGTCAACGGTCCCAAAAATGTGTCAAAAGTGTCCGATCTGTCGCTAAAAATCGCAAATCGCCGCAATTACTAGTAAAAAATAAAAATAAATAAAAATGTTATAAATCTTTCCCATAGTTTGTAGACAATAAAAGTTTTGCACAAACCAATCAATATACGCTTATTGACATTTTTTTTTTACCAAAAATATGTAGAAGAATACAAATTGGCCTAAACTGATGAAGACATTTTTGGGGATAAATATTTTAGCAAAAAGTAAAAAAATATTGTTTTCTTTTCAAAATTGTTGCTCATTTTTGGTTTATAGCGCAAAAAATAAAAACCTCAGAGGTGATCAAATACCAACAAAAGAAAGCTCTATTTGTGAGGAAAAAAAGGACGTCAATTTTGTTTGGGTACAGCGTCGCACGACCGCGCAATTGTCATTTAAAACAACGCAGTGCCGAATCACAAAAAATGGCCCGGTCAAGAAGGGGGATAAATCTTCTGGTCTGAAAGTGGTTAATGGTACCGTACAAAGGCTTAGGATAACATAATTGCTATCAATTTTTTTAGGTTTTATTAATTACATAGTTTAAATTTTAGCAAAAAAACAAGGATAGTCAAGGAGTCTCACCCTAAGTGTACGTTTCTGGAAATGGGAGGATTAGATCGCAGCAGGGCCATCTTTAAGGCAGGGCAAAAGGGGCAGCTGCCCTGGGCCCTGTCATTGTTGTGGGGCCCAAAGCAGCTGCCTCATACTTGCCATCTATCCCAGTTTAAATTCCCTTGTCCCTTCAGGTTTTAGTCCCGTGCTGTGTCCTGATATCTCAGTGTAAAGTGCTGCTACTAATGCTGCCCAGCTCTGCCCTATTGTTGTGTACAGATGACTCACCTGCAGACCCTGTGTTTACATGTAAATAACCGGCATTCATATGTAAATAGCGGCGGATCGGCACCATTCATATGTAAATAGAGGCAGTATTGATATGTATATCATGCCCCCCCTGAGGTCATAACCACCATCACCTATACTGAATGCTGCCCACTGGGGAGGTAAAGGGGCAAGCTTGAAAAGTCCTGCCTACAACTGTGGTCATTAAGCCTATCATCCGCCTGTTCTGCAAAGGTAAGGAAATTGGTGGAGGGAGGATAGTGTGGGGTGTGCAGGGGTTGGCAGAGAAAGAATTACAGTTTGGGCTGCACAGGTGAGCAAGGAGGGGATGTATGGAGGCAGTGGCGTCACTAGGGTTGGTGTCACCCGGTGCGTAAAAAATTGGTGTCACCTCCCTCCACCAACTATAGCCTCAGTACAGACCCTCCTCCACTAACTGCAGACCCCCCTCTCAGTATAGACCCCCCCACTAAGTACAGACCCCCCCTCTCGCAGGATAGATCCTCTTCACTAAGTACAGACCCCCCTCTCACAGTATAGATCATCCTCACTAAGTACAGACCCCCTCCATCAGTATAGCCCCCCTCATTGCAGACCCCCCATCTATAAGTATAGCCCCCCTCTATCAGCATAGACCCCCATCTATCAGTGTAGACCCCCTTAGTGCAGACCTCCATCTATCAGTATAGACCCCCCTCAGTGCAGACCCCCTCTATCAGTATAGACCCCCCTCTATCACTATAGACCCCAGTGTAGACCCCCCTCCATCAGTGCAGACCTCCCCTCCCTCATTGCAGACCCCCCCTCCATCAGTTCACACCCCCCCTCAGTACAGACCCCCCCTCCATCAGTTCACACCCCCCTCAGTACAGACCCCCCTCCATCAGTTCACAGTCCCCCAGTACAGACCCCCCCTCCATCAGTGCAGGCCCCCCACAATGCAGACCCCCCTCAGTGCAGACCACCCCCCTCCATCAGTGCAGACCCCCATCAATGCAGACCCCCCTCATTGCAGACCACCCCCCTCCATCAGCACCCCCCCCTCGGTGCAGACCCCCCATGGTGCAGACCCCCCATCAATGCAGACTCCACTTAGTGCAGACCCCCCTCCTTCCATCAATGCAGACCCCCCTCAGTGCAGACCCCCACCCCATGAATGCAGACCCCACTCAGTGCAGACCCCCCTCCCTCCATCAATGCAGACCCCCACCCCTTTAATGCAGACCCCTCTCAGTGCAGACCCCCACCCCATCAATGCAGACCCCCCTCAGTGCAGACCACCATCCCTCCATCAGTGCAGACCCCTCTCCCATAGTGTCCCCCCCAGCACATGTCTATTTGGATAAAAACTTTACAGACCTCAGAACAGCGCGGGATCGGCACAGCGGCATGTGTCCCTCGGACTCCTCCTCCTTCCCCTTTGTAAACAGAGAGGAGAGGGAGGCGGCCTTCGGTCAGCTCCGCTGTGCGCAGCGCTGTGTAGGGGTGAGGACTGTGCAGCGTGCAGTGTTAGCGAGCGGTGCCGCTGCCCACAGGTGTCGCCCCTCTGGCGGGTGTCAGCGGGTGCGGCCCGCGCCCCCTGGCAAGCCTGTGTATGGAGGTAAGGAAGGTGGGTGCAAAGATGAGCCGAGGAGGCAGGTAGAGTTAAAGGGGGGTGGAGGGTTGGAGTGGAGAGGATGGGGGAGGTTTGGGGCATAGAGGTTAGTAGGGGTATTAAGATGCAAAGGTGTACTGACAGGGTGGGTAATAAAGATGTAGGTCGCGTATGGGGCAGCCCATTCATTTCAATGGGCTGTTCTATGCGCTACAAATGTGGAAGAAAGTCCCAAACCCTTTTTGTTTAAATCACACGGTGCCAAGGCACATGTCAGCAGATGTGTGAGGGTGTCATTAAAAATTAATGGCACTGCTGTGTATCTGCTAAAGGGCAGCACGTTTCTGTGGTGTCAGGAAAGAGATTTTCCATGCGTTCCAAACACACAAAAATGTGAACGCAGGTTAAATGTCTCTGCTCCCGCTTTAACTAGTTGCTGCCCGCCCTGCCGTCAAATGACGGCAGGGCGTTGCGGCTCTCGCTCTGGGACGCCGTCATACGGCGGCGTCCCAGAACGGCCGCTCTCGCGCGCCTGCGGCCACGCTGTGTTGCTAGGACACGGCGCGACCCCAATCTCTGTAAAGAGCCACGTCCAATCACAGCCAGTGATCTCACATGTAAACATGGAGATGCCGATAATCGGCGCTCCTCGCCTCACACTGACAGAGTGTGTGGCGAGGAGAGCCGATCAGCGGCATCTCCACGCAGGGGGGCATCTGCACATGTAATCAGGGCACTGATCATCAGTGCCTTGATTACAATATAGTGTGGAGTGGCAGCAATCAGTGCCCACCAGTGGCAGCAATCAGTGCCCACCAGTGGCAGCAATCAGTGCCCACCAGTGGCAGCAATCAGTGCCCACCACTGCCCACAAGTGCCACCAATAAGTGCCCATTAACCATGCCAGTCAGTGATGGCTATCAGTGCCGCCTATCGGTGCTGACCATCAATGCCCATCACTGCTGTCGATCAATGCCCATCAGTGTCGCCCAACAGACACGGACCGACGCGTCCCGCGCGGGGGAGTGCCACCTATCAGTGCCCATCAGTGCCGCCTATCAGTGCCCATCAGTGCCGCCTATCAGTGCCACATATCAGTGCCACCTATCAGTGCCCATAAGTGCTGCCTCATCAGTGCCCATAAGTGCAACCTCAAAAATAAAAAATAATAATAAAAATAGTAATAAAAAAATAAAAAAAAGGTTTCCTGAACAAGCATAAGAGAACACAACCTATAAATACTAGCAAGAAATTTATTACCAAAATTCCACACAACATGGCACCGGTTGGGTGGAGCTGACATATAAGTCTTGCACCCCCCTGGTACTAGGAAATGTTCCTTTTCTCTGTACGGCTTTGAAAGGTCTTCTTAGCTGGGTCGGCTTGTTTTGCCGTGTGGTTTGCCGTTCTCCGGCTCGGCATCATTGCTGTTTATTTGTCTTGTAGGAGTCGCATTCCTGAGGATGAAGATGTCCTCATATGGAGGCCACACATCCACAATGGAAGCCCACAGAGGGCCCCGCAGCCCTCAGAGCCCAGGAAGGAGAACGTGTTCTGGGACAGGATGTTCGGTCCTTGCGGCAGGAACGGCGTGAAATAAGGCTGACGGGGAGCTCCACTGCGGGACAACACATTGATTATGTTCTATTTATTTCCTTTATTATATTCAGGAGTTAAAAAATTATAGTAAAACGTTTAGGCAGTAAGTTGGGGATAAGATTAAAGCGGGGGCCCCGTATTACATTTATTTTTTCATGTACAGTATATTGCTAGTGCAACATGCACACTTATGTGTCAGTGTAAATGGAAAGTGAGACCTGGAGGAGAGAATGGACGGAGGGGCGGCATGAATAAGGGGGGAGCAGGGTCAGGGAACGGTCAGCTAGGTCAGCGTATTTGGTGGGGGTGTAGCCCAGTGGTGGCCCATGCATTGTGGGCGCACAGCGCCACCCCCCCATCCCTGCTGCTGCCTCCCTATCCATGCGCCCGCCCCTTTCAAGACACCGGATGTATGGACTCCTATGGTGGGGGCAGGAGGGGGTGTATTTTTTTTGAAGCATCCGATTAGAGCCAGAGGCTCTAATAGACTTCAAATAAGGGTGGGCTTGGGGCGCAGAAAGTGAATATTCGTCATTTTTACACCGCATTGCCTCCCCACCAATCTGGAGGCAGCTCAGTGAGACCTGTTTCCTGATTGGCCAAAGTGCCAGGCGGCTCTATTGGATGCTCAGCGCTTTGGCGGAAGTGAGACAGAGCGGAGGAAGCTGAAAAGAGGAGAGGAGACGCCGGAGAAGAGGACACCTTATCTTGCCCTCCTCCTGCACGAGGTGTCCCACGATCCATCTGCACGCGGGGGGGGGGGTGTGAGCTGGGTGTCACTGGCAGCATTTGATGGGCACACTGGCAGCATATGATGGGCAGACTGGCAGCATTTGATGGGCACAGTGGCAGTATTTGGTGGGCACAGTGGCAGCGTTTGGCACAGTGGCAGCGTTTGATGGGCACAGTGGCAGCATTTGAGGGCACAGTGGCAGAGTTTGATGGCACAGTGGCAGCGTTTGATGGGCACAGTGCAGTGTTTGATGGGCACAGTGGCAGTGTTTGATGGGCACAGTGGCAGCGTTTGGCACAGTGGCAGCATTTGATGGGCACAGTGGCAGAGTTTGATGGCACAGTGGCAGCGTTTGATGGGCACAGTGGCAGTGTTTGATAGGCACAGTGGCAGAGTTTGATGGCACAGTGGCAGTGTATGGTGGCACAGTGGCAGCGTTTGATGGGCACAGTGGCAGTGTTTGATGGGCACAGTGGCAGCGTTTGGGCACAGTGGCAGAGTTTGTTGGCACAGTGGCAGCGTTTGATGGGCACAGTGGCTGAGTTTGATGGCACAGTGGCAGTGTTTGATGGCACAGTGGCAGCGTTTGATGGGCACAGTGGCAGCGTTTGATGGGCACAGTGGCAGCGTTTGATTGGCACAGTGGCAGTGTTTGATGGGCACAGTGGCAGCGTTTGGCACAGTGGCAGTGTTTGATGGGCACAGTGGCAGTGTTTGATGGGTACAGTGGCAGCGTTTGGCACAGTGGCAGTGTTTGATGGGCACAGTGGCAGTGTTTGATGGGCACAGTGGCAGCGTTTGATTGGCACAGTGGCAGTGTTTGATGGGCACAGTGGCTGTGTTTGATGGGCACAGTGGCAGCGTTTGGCACAGTGGCAGTGTTTGATGGGCACAGTGGCAGAGTTTGATGGCACAGTGGCAGCGTTTGATGGGCACAGTGGCAGCGTTTGATGGGCACAGTGGCAGTGTTTGATGGGCACAGTGGCAGGGTTTGATGGCACAGTGGCAGCGTTTGATGGGCACAGTGGCAGCAATTGATGATTTTTTTTCAAAATTAAATTTTTTGCGCCCCACCTAAATTGTTGAGCACCAGCTGCCACTAGTGTAGCCCTTACCTGATTGGAGGCCGAGGTTGAAGGGGCAGGGTTCAGATGAGAGGGTCTTGGCGGTGAGGTAGTTCTCTCACATTCCAAGGAGTCAGGAGAAGTGGCAGCTAAACCACCCACCCGCCCTGGTGTTAGAGGTTACCGAGGTAGATAGGTTTTGTGGTTGTATTTTTGTGTCTAAAGTTTCTTATCAAGTTTATACAAATAAAAAAAAAAATAATAATAAAAAAAGAACAATATATAATAATAATTTACTAAATGTTGTATGTTGCTCATTTTGTTACAGCAGTTGGCGGGTCAAGGGGTCTTTCGGGGGGGGGTCAGTAATTACAAGGTTACAAAAGTGTGGGGCCCATCTAAGGTATGGCGCTTCCACTTGGTGGTTCTCTGAGGAGCGAGGTCTCCTGGGGGAGGGGAATATGGAATTATGTGTGATGTCGGAACGTCTTCGAGACAGTTGGGGCGCGGCTGAGGACATGGGACGATTCCAGTTAAAATTGCGCCTTAAGGACACCCAAAGACCTCGTGTTGTTGGGCATTACATTGTTGAATTTGCACTTATTGGTATGTTTTAATTTTATGATATTTTATTCTTTGGTTAATAAAATTGGCTGCTGTGGCCGTATAAAACCCATGTCACTCAGTCCGTATCTTTAATCTAAATTTGTAAGGACCCCGGTTGCCGAATCCTTTAGTGATAATTACCTCTCACAGAGATCACAGTACTACCCATAAGTAGGAAAACTTCTGCATCCCCGGTCTCCCTTCGGGTGTGTCATATGATACCTGGAGGAGGAGTCTAGGAGTTCCCTCAACCGTGCACTGTCAATTTCCGGCATCTGAGACCTCGCAGTAATCTCATGCTTTTCAGGGGGACCCCTTATTAAACTGAGGGGATGGGGCACAATAGAAGGGGGGGCTCTGCTGCTGCACTCCGAAACAGCAGGGACACTGTCTGGGCATTTTGCCAGGATGCTCTGGGGAGGGGGTTTGAACACCCCTGACCCCCCCTTATCTACGCCCCTGCCCTTGACAATGCTTTCATCTGCTTTTCTCTCCAGGACAGCACCATCTTTGTTCAGGCATCACCCACGGCCACCATCTACTTCCTGGACTGAGATGCCAGCTCATAGATGACACAATCATGTTACTCCCTAGTCCCTGTGCAAATGTGTGGCACAGATCAGCCCCTGCTGTAACCTCTCACCTTGTGACTTGCTACAAAGTTACAATGTTGTAGTCTGATTACTGGGGGGGGAGGGGAGACTGAGGAAATGCTTCCTACTGCCTGCAGCAGACTGATGATATCATTTCAGCCTAAGAGGCAATGTCACTGATGGGAGACCAAGGATGGATTTTTATTGATAAAAGGTGGAGGTTTTCTAAAAATTAATACTGTACAGTGGAACCTCGCCCCTGCTGCCACAGCTGTGCCACTCAGCAAAAGCACAGGCTTTACAGCAATCAGAGCTGGCCCTGAATATATGGCAGCTGACAGCATCAACCACCGCCCGCTGTTCTCAGCACCAGGGTTTGGTTGCTAGGGCCACCCATGTTCTAGCAACCAATCATCTGCTTGCCCCTTCCCCAGGCCCTGGCACTCAGTGGAAGAGGAGGAAGTTCCTCCTCCAAACCTATCTGGTCCCAGTGCCCAGCCTTCCAGGTTCTACCTGTCCTGTAGCCGACTGCAGCAATGAGAAGGAATGGATCCCGATGTAAGCTGGGGTCTTCACAATACTCCCTCCTCCCCTTCCACTACTTCAGCTATTCTCTTAAACCTCTCCACTCTCCTTACCCCACTTTGCACTGCCCTTCTAAATTTGGGGACCCTACTGAAAGAAGGTTTTGGGGACCCTGATTTAAGGTCACTTTGGGGACCCTGATGTAAGGGGGCTTTAGGGACCCTAATGTTAGTTGTCTTTGGGGACGCTGATGTAAGGGGGGCTCTGGGGACCCTAATGTAAGAGGGCAATTTTGGGCATCCTAATGAAAGGGGGAAATTTGGGGTCCTTGATTTAGGGAGGGTGAACTCTGTGGACCCTGATGTAAGTAGAGACTCTGAGGACCCTGATGTAAGGGAGGGCTATGGGGACCCTCATATAACAGGGGGCTAAGGGGACCCTGATGTTAGGGGGAACTTTGGGAACCTAATGTAAGGGGAGACTTTGGGGATCCTAATGAAAGTGGAGTCTCTGTTGTAAGGGTGAACGCTGGGGACCCTGATGTAAGTGGGGATCTCTGGGGACCCTGATTTAAGGGGAGGGGACTCCTGGGACACTGATGTAAGGAGGGCATTACTCTGGGGACACTGATAAAAGGAGGGGGGGCTCTGGGAACCCTGTAATAAGGGGGGGACTTTGGGGACCCTAATGAAAGGGTTAAATGCTAATGTAAAGGGGTCAGGTCCAGGTCTAAAGCTGTGAAAGGGGCCCTGATGGCTGTTCTGTCCCCCACACGCTGCCCCAATGTTTTGCATACCCCTGCAGGATTGGATGATGTTAGCTGGAGATGAAGCCGTCTCCTGCAAACTTCAGCCAGTCCGTGAAGAAGAGGTATCCAGCCAATGAGGTGCTGCACAAGCCGTGCTGCACGTAACATCATCATCCTCCCCCAGTCTGCACATGGAGCTTAAGTTGGCAAGGAGGTGAAAAAGCATCCCTGCACAAGCTGCATTTGGAGCCTTTATTAATTTTTTTTTGTTGGAGGTGGGGTTGGGGGTGCAAGTAGCTGGTCTTGCCTTGGGGTGCAAAGTAGTCTAGCACCAGCCCTGCTGCTACTCTGAGGCAGCCAATGGACTGTAAAGCTGTTCTTGGGGCCTCAGCGGTGTCAGAGCTGAGAGCCTTGAGTGATCTTCCTGAGGAGCTGGCTGTGGGCCTTTTGCTGGGGGGTCAATTGTTGCTGGAAGAGATCTACTGTTGAGGAAGAAGTTTATTGTTACTGGCTGCTGGGGAATCTATTGTTGCTGGGGGCATCTGTTTTTCATGGCAATCTATTGTTGCTAGATGGACTTATGTTGCTGGGGGGGGTCAATTTCTGCTAGTAGGAATCTAGTGTTGAGGGAGGGGACTATTGTTGCTGGCTGCTGGGGATCTATTGTTGCTGGGGGATCTATTGTTGTTGCGGGCATCTATTTTTGCATGAAAGTCTGTTGTTGCTGGGGAGGGATCTATTGTTGCTGATTGGGCTTATGGTGCTCAGGAGTCAATTGTTGCTGGTAGGGATCTACTGTTTAGGGAGTGGTCTATTGTTGCTGGCTGCTGGAGAGTCTATAGATGCTGGGCTGGCTGCTGGGAAATCTGTTGTTGCTGCTGGGCTCTATTGTTGTTGGAGGCCCATTGTTGCTGGGGGGGGGGGATCTATTGTTGCTGGGAAGGATCTATTGCTGCTGGTTGCAGAGGATCTACTGCTTTCTCTTGTTATTAACAAATTCCATACAAATTACTTATCACCACAAAATGATAATTGGTTCTGTATTCTCTAAAAGAAGCGGTACAGGGAGGTGGGTAGGGGGTGGAACCAAGGGATGGTGCTCGGAGGTGGGTAGGGGGTGGTACAGGGATGTGGGTAGAGGGTGGAACCAAGGGATTGTGCTCGGAGGTGGGTAGGGGGTGGTACAGGGAGGTGGGTAGAGGGTGGAACCAAGGGATGGTACTCGGAGGTGGTTAGGGGGCGGTACAGGGAGGTGGGTAGGGGGTGGAACCAAGGGATGGTGCTCGGAGGTGGGTAGGAGGTGGGTAGGGGGTGGAATCAAGGGATGGGGCTCAGAGGTGGGTATCAGGACAGTACAGGGAGGTGGGTAGGGGGTGGAACCAAGGGATGGTGCTCAGAGGTGGGTAGGGGGCGGTACAGCGAGGTGGGTAGGGGGTGGAACCAAGGGATGGTGCTTGGAGGTGGGTAGGGGGCGGTACAGGGAGGTGGGTAGGGGGTGGAACCAAGGGATGGTGCTCGGAGGTGGGTAGGGGGTGGTACAGGGAGGTGGGTAGGGGGTGGAACCAAGGGATGGTGCTCGGAGGTGGGTAGGGGGTGGTACAGGGAGGTGGGAAGGGGGTGGAACCAAGGGATGGTGCTCGGAGGTGGGTAGGGGGCGGTACAGGGAGGTGGGTAGGGGGTAAAACCAAGGGATGGTGCTTAGAGGTGGGTAGGGGACAGTACAGCGAGGTGGGTAGGGGGTGGAACCAAGGCATGGTGCTTGGCGGTGGGTAGGGGGCGGTACAGGGAGGTGGGTTGGGGGGGAATCAAGGGATGGTGTTAAGAGGTGGGTAGGGGGTGGTACAGGGAGGGGGTGGAACCAAGAGATGGTGCTCGGAGGTGGGTAGGGAGTGGAACCAAGGAATGGTGCTCAGAGGTGGGTAGGGCGTGGAACGCAGGGATGGTGCTCGGAGATGGGTAGGGGGCGGTACCGGGAGGTGGTTAGGGGGTGGAACCAAGGGATGGTGCTCGAAGGTGGGTAGGGGGAAGTACAGGGAGGTGGGTAGGGGGAAGTACAGGGAGGTGGGTAGGGGGTGGAACCAAGGGATGGTGCTTAGAGGTGGGTAGGGGACAGTACAGGGAGGTGGGTAGGGGGTGGAACCAAGGGACGGTGCTTGGAGGTGGGTAGGGGGCGGTACATGGAGGTGGGTAGGGGGTGGAATCAAGGGATGGTGCTCGGAGGTGGGTAGGGGGCGGTACAGGGAGGTGGGTAGGGGGTAGAACCAAGGGATGGTGCTTAGAGGTGGGTAGGGGACAGTACAGGGAGGTGGGTAGGGGTGGAACCAAGGCATGGTGCTTGGAGGTGGGGCGGTACAGGGAGGTGGGTTGGGGGGGGAATCAAGGGATGGTGCTCAGAGGTGGGTAGGGGGTGGTACAGGGAGGGGGTGGAACCAAGAGATGGTGCTCGGAGATGGGTAGGGAGTGGAACCAAGGAATGGTGCTCGGAGGTGGGTAGGGAGTGGAACCAAGGAATGGTGCTCAGAGATGGGTAGGGGGCGGTACAGGGAGGTGGGTAGGGGGTGGAACCAAGGGATGGTGCTCGAAGGTGGGTAGGGGGTGGAACCAAGGGATGGTGCTCGGAGATGGGTAGGGGGCGGTACAGGGAGGTGGGTAGGGGGTGGAACCAAGGGATGGTGCTCGAAGGTGGGTAGGGGGCGGTACAGGGAGGTGGGTAGGGGGTGGAACCAAGGGATGGTGCTTGGAGGTGGGTAGGGGGCGGTACATGGAGGTGGGTAGGGGGTGGAATCAAGGGATGGTGCTCAGAGGTGGGTAGCGGGCGGTACAGGTAGGGGTTAGGGGGTGGAACCAAGAGATGGTGCTCGGAGGTGGGTAGGGAGTGGAACCAAGGAATGGTGCTCGGAGATGGATAGGTGGCAGTACAGGGATTGGGGTAGGGGGTGGAACCAAGAGATGGTGCTCGGAGGTGGGTAGGGAGTGGAACAAAGAGATGGTGCTCGGAGGTGGGTAGGGGGCAGTACAGGGAGGTGGGTAGGGGGCGGTGGGAAGCCTTGTGTTCCATCAATCAGCTTCCAATGAATGTAAATTGTAACATAAGAAGTAAATAAATACATACATAAAGAGTGCGGGAAATATATAATGATAAGTTTAATTTTCTCTAGTAAGACAAGTATATTCTAATAAAAAAAAAGGTGCAAATAAAAAGTACACTACAAATTTAATTTAAGTCATTTATAATTTTTTTTTTTTTTCGACCAATGAGGACACACCAAAGCATCGCTCCCAAAAACAATTCTGGCAGTCGGCTGTGACTTCTATATACAGGTCTGCACAAGGAATCCAAATCTCATCCCGGTATTAATTACAGGTTTTATTTTTATTTTTTTTTATTTTTTTTAGTACAATACCATCCTCTACATTTTAATTGTATATTAAGAAATACATGGTACAAAAATATACAGGTTATTAACAAAATTATTTTCTTCCCTTCTTGAATAATACTGCCATGGATTCTATTATTTTCATTAAAGCCAAAAAAAAAAGTGCATGATAGTTATTATTCCGTCAGCGTAGATTAAAGCTATGATCTGTGATTGGCCGCATGGTAACCTATTCACATGGATCGGACGTTAAAATTGGATATTTCAGCAGTCGCGCCATTTGTAAATGTAAGCTGATTTGCCACTAATCCGGTAAACCGAATTCTAATTATGGAAAGGCCTAATAATGTAATATATTGCAGCTTTCCAGTCCTCCTTAATGCTTTTTTTCCATTTTTTTACCCCCTGGTGATCCTGCCAGGAACACACTTCCTGTTCTGGGATGACAATGCTAACTCAATATTCACTGTATTGTATTTATGGAGGAGCAGCATTGTCACTCTAGGACAAGAAGTGTGTTAGGACTACAGAACACCTCCTGCTCTCCTTATTCCCCATAACACGGTGGGGGGGGGGGCATGGTTGTGTAGTCCTCAGAGATAGCTGGGCACAGTGTAATTGATAAGAATGAGCACAGGAAGTGCTCATTAGATTTCTGGCAAGAAAAACAAGAAGAATGTGACCATATTTCATGTTACAACCTAAACATGGGTGTAACATGAAACATGGGAGGAAACAAGGGTTGAGCGTTTAATGGCCCCCCATACTTAACAGACACAAAGAGAAATTCATTGTTAGGGTTTACATACACTTTAATAATATGTGTCCCTGTTGGAATTTCTCCCTCACTTCCTGTGCCAGTGACACCCTGGGAACAGTTTTGAACTGGAAAATAAGCATAAATCTTTCCTATGGGTACACACACCAGATGGAGAACCCTTCACAATCTTTCCTTTGCTACATTTCTAGCAAATATATTAGGAAAAAAAATGGCAACATTTTTTCCTGAGCTTCTTTTTGAATCATGGAATGCATATTGTATCAGATACAGAAATTTATCATCACATGCTACAATCCTTCCAACAAGACCGAGGAGTAACCAAACCTGGACAGTTCTCTATCATATCAATGAAAACATTCTCTCTTATCAACCCTCGTACTCCCCCTATCTCCATTTAGAATTCCATCACACCAGATCCATTACCCAAAAAATCCAATGCCGTGGCTGTTCGGGCGTAACAATGCACCAATCACACCGTGCCATAAACCTGGGGGACCAGGTGGTCCGAACATTTCACTGGGTACAAACGTTGTTTTTTGATTTATTGTCCACTTGAGGTTCTTCTAACTCCTTTCATCTGGTCAGTAGTAGTGCAAAATGTTCTACTACTTAAAATTGACCCTTCCTTTTATCACGTGTCTTCATCTAAAGTTGACCCTTCCCTTTATCATGTGTCTTCATCTAAAAGTGACCCTTCCCTTTATCATGTGTCTTCATCTAAAGTTGACCCTTTCCTTTATCATGCGTCTTCATCTAAAAGTGACCCTACCCTTTATCATGTGTCTTCATCTAAAGTTGACCCTACCATTTATCATGTGTCTTCATCTAAAGTTGACCCTTCCCTTTATCATGTGTCTTCATCTAAAGTTGACCCTTCCCTTTATCATGTGTCTTCATCTAAAGTTGACCCTTCCATTTATCATGTGTCTTCATCTAAAGTTGACCCTTCCATTTATCATGTGTCTTCATCTAAAGTTGACCCTTTTATTTATCATGTGTCTTCATCTAAAGTTGACCCTTCTACTTATTGTGTGTCTTAATTTGGTCGGTTTTTACAATTTATAGAAGAATTACAGAAATGTTACTTTTAGGGGAATCGCCCAATTGCGGCCATGGTCCTCACAGTTTAGGGCCAGGACATGGGGGGCGGGGGGCAGAAGCCTCAGGCCCCAGATCAGTGGTGGTTAATTAGTGGACCACGGCCTCCATTCTACCAGGCCATGGATTTCTTGGCTGCTCTGATAGCTACTGCAGTCACACCATGCTCCAACACACCTACCCTATGTCCTCTAACCCCAACCACCCACAGCCAACCTGAAAAACATATTACCCATGTGCAACCTCCCACCACAAGGTAATAGGAAACAAGTAAATGGCCATGCATTTTGACCCTTCCCTTTATCATGTGTTTTCATCTAAAGCTGACCGTTCCTTTTATCGTGTCTCTTATTTTGGGGCTGTTTTTGCTATTTATAGAAGACTGACAGAGATGCAACTTTCCTGTCAAATGTAAAAAGGAAAATTTAGTAGAGATCCCTTGTGTCCAACATGTCGGCCCCCTGAGAACCTGCAAACAAATACTGGGCAAGATATTTTTCCCAGTCCTTGGGACACTGCCACTCTCATTCAGGGCCCACATTTAACATGACCACCTTCCGGGTGGTCCACATCACACCCAGTTTCTGGGCAGCCCCATACCTAAACATGAGGAATATATTTGTAGCCTTTGACCATATCCTGAGACATATCTGCAGTCTCTGACAGCTTTACAGTTACTGAATATTATTTGGTGCCCCTTGGTGGTGTCGGGGGGCCGCGCTTGAGGGCCCCTATATCAAGAAAGTTGACCACCACCGATAATTCTTTAAAGAGAATTTTTGGAAGTTCCTCTATAGATCAGTTTATGAAATGATTGCGTTTACCATGCTTAGGGGATTAGGTTTACATTAAAAGTTCTGTAGCCAGGGGGTGCATTGCCCATGCTGAAGCACATAAGCTGGAAATCCAATTCTGAGCCCATACCAAGTCTATAGACAATAGACATCACATCTGACTCACTGACAATCTAATCTCCTAAAGAATAGCACATCAATGGAATTCTGTCTCGCATACACACACAGGGAACCAACATCCCGATCTCCTAATAAGTACCATCATCTAGAGTAAATCTACCATATATGCAGACAGGAAACCGACAACCTAATCTCCTAAAGAAGTACACATATTTCATTCTCTGCCACTTACACGCACGAGGAACGAACAACCTAATCTCCTAATGAGTAACACACTATAATTATTCCATATATGCAGATAGGAAACCAACAACCTAATCTCCCAAAGGATTACACATATGGAATTCTCTGCCACATTCACACACTGAGAACCAACCACCTAATCTCCTAAGGAGCAACACAATCTACTTCTACCATGTATTCACATGGGATACGGACAACCTAATCTCCTAATAAATTACACATATGGAATTCTCTCGCATACACACAGGAAGGCAAACTCACGTACTCAGCTCTATCTCTACTTACAAGAAGACAAGCGTACAATAATTCCCAAACCTACCAGACTTTTCTAAAATTATTATTGTACGGCGACAAATAAAATCCGACTAAGCAAAACAGGCTGTTGCACTTTACAAGGCAAGTTTCCCCAGAACTTAGGGAATGAGGTGAAGTTTCACGATTGGCTGATGAAAATCAGCAGAACTTCACCTCATCCATTAAGCTATGGGGCAAATTCACTTGCAAAGTGTAACTTCCCTTGCAAAGTGCAACAGCCTATTTGTCTTTAAAAAATCAACCCCTATGCATGTCATGGGCATGAAGAGGTTTCAACTGGACAGGAAGTAAAGGGAAATCTCCTAAGAAGGGTTCACTTACAAGAAAAAAATAATAGAGGTTCTATCACTTCCCCGTCATCAATAAGATAGAACATTTGGCTGGAGATTTGCCTTAAAGTGTATGTAAATCCAAGAACAAAAAAAATATAATGCAATTTCCCTTTTTCTCCAAAAACACCTTCTGGTTGCCATTTCAGTCGTTTCGGTTGGTTTGGACTTCAATTTTATTAGTTTACTTGCTCAAAACTAGCAAATTCTTCAAACTGAAGATGGCAGATGCCTTCAACTCGATGGTTCTTTCCTTTTGAAAGCTGCCCAGAATTGCCAAGTCTATGACCAGTGGAATGGCCATTGCTCCATTTTGGTGAACCTGCTGGATAGGGTTTGGTATTTTGCCATTTGCATCATTCATGGATTTCAGGTACATGTAATGAAAAGTAAACGGGATGGGAATATAATTATTTTCATGAACATTCAGGAGAATGCTGATTGTTGGGACATGGCACTGGAAACATCATGCTGCTGATATTACTAGTGCCAGGTAAATTTTTAGGGGCCCTTCAAGGACCTTCTCCTTCTTTTCATCTAAGTTGTTTCCTAAAAATAGAAGCATGTTGTTCCTCAATGTTCCCAAAACCAGAGAATTCCACTTTGTGGGTGAATTTTGGGCAGACAACATAAGAGTAGATAAAAAATGCATCTGCTAACTCTGCTAACTAATCAACGAGGAACTGTGGCTTTTCTGTTTAAAAAGACAACTTAAGTGCATATGAGAGATCTTTAAGAAGCTGCAAGACAAAGCTATCAAAAATAAACTTAAGCTATTCTTGAAGGATCAGTCAATGTTTCTTCAAAACCTTTGTTCTTCATTTGTGTGCCTCAGATTTTATTTGGTTGGAAGGGATTTTGATCCCTGCGGAATACCCTTCTTGAGTTTTTGGACCCAGCAAGGAAATAGTAACCATCTCATACAGAGAAGGCGTATGATGAGTGGTGGGGTCCATACAATCAGCTGACACAGTCTGTAAACATTTAGGCAATTTCTAGACATGATGAGCCAATAAAATAATAAGAGATTAGCCTACCCAATACTGATACTTTGGCTGAATGGCTGGAAAAACCATTGACTTACCATATGTGTCCAAGGACTCCAAGATCTTCACAGATCTCCAAAGTACATTTGGGTACCCCATTAGAGTCCTCTTTACATCATAGTCCCCATCAAAGTCAGCCCTTACATTATACTCCCCCCTTACAAGGTCTCCATCAGAGTCCCCTTGCATTAGAAAGCAAACCAAAGAAATTCCAGGCTCAGCTTACCGACCAGCCTGCTAACCAACCGAATTGTCCTGTCTAGACAGGACAATTCGGTTGGTTAGCAGGCTGGTCAGTAAGTTGAGCCGGGAATTTCTTTGGTTTTGTTTCGCATACATTGCCCTTCCATGTGCCCCTTGCTGCAAAGGCCAGTTATAGGTGAGGGCGGTCCCATACATTAGAGCCCCCCTTACGTTAGGGTCCCCATCAGAGACCCATCAGGGTCACCATTACATTCCACCTTACGGCAGCGTCCTCCCTTTACTTCAGAGTCCCTATAATGTCTGGATAGAGGAGTGCCATCCTCCTATGAATTGTGGGACAAGCACATTGATTGGTAGGGACAATGATGGTACAATGACAGTGGAGGGTGGGGGGGGGGGGGTTGGGAAGAAACGGAGATCAAATGCTGACCTGTGTGAGCGGCCACTGACCCTAGCTACGGGCCAGAGTTTGTAGACCCCTAACTGACATTGGATATCAGTTTGTATAGCTTAACCTGGTTGACCGCTGTCTGTTTTTCACTATGGCTGTGCTTCTGGCATCAACAGAGGGGTGTGGGGACTTGGGTAGAAACCAGAGACCATAGGCTGATCTAAAGACCTGTTTGAACGGCCACTGAACCTAGCTGTGGGCAAGAAAAAAATCTTGCAGTCAACCTTATTTGGCCTGAGGGCCGCAGCTTGGAGACCCCAAACCTAGATGTTAGATATCAGTTTTTGTAGCTTGACCTGGTTGACCCAGATGCTTTTCTGCCAGCTTTTTCACCACGGTGTGCTTTTGGCATTACTTTTTTATATCTGACCGAGTGATCACAGTCGGCAAGTATTATAACCTTCTAGGTGAACCCAAAATATACAAAAAACATTTGTCTTTAGTATGGCTTAATACATTGCATGTCTCTTTAACATTTAGACTAGATTACACAGTGTTATTATTACAACATCCCCTCCTTTACCTGCCTCTATATCTTCATATGTTCCTCTTACTATTAAACAATTCTCAGAAAGAAACGTACATCAACAATGAAATCATTTTCTCCTATTTATATATTATTGCCACAGAAAGTACCATTTTTTTCCCTTATTCCCCAGAAGAGACCCGCATTGAGCTAGTTCATCGTGAATTATTTGGAATTTGGAACCTCGGGGGACAGAGTTTGTTTAATCAAAAGGTTGCAGGAGCCATACTTTGGAGAACACTAGACAAGGAATGGGTTGATTTGGAAGAGTTACAGTATATGACTTGTATTTGATAAGCCAAGACCTAGCTGTCCCACTAGATCTGGTTTCCCAAAGGGCCATAACTACTATGGTCCACAAGGTCACTGTCAGCCTTGGAACTGGAGGTGACTTTGGCGGCTACCATAGAACTGTTTTCCAAGCCAGGTAACCAATACTATTGAACTTCCCATACGTGAGGAGATTTCATTGTAGACCTTCCGGATGGTGCACATGTCCTTCAAGATCTCTGCATTCCATCCAATGAGTCGTCACCATCCACTGCTGAGTGCGAAACTGTTCCATCCAAGCAAATCAACCTCGTATTTCTTAGACTCTATGATAATCCAATTTCCTCCCTTCTCTGAGAAGATAAAAATAAAGTATCCTGATGTGCTTCTAATAGAGATAAAATATTTTTTGGCACTCCCACGTACTTTCCACACATCTCAAAAGTGCTGGCTGTGAGGCAAGGTCAGGAACCTCATGACGCATAGATTTTTTTTCCAATCATTACGAAACATAGTGCTTTTTTTTTTTTTTTGAGCCAGCTCGAAACGTTAGCAAGTTGGACTCTGTGTAACAACATCTTTAAAGCCAATACTAACCATGGCAACAGATGAGAGGCAAAAAAAAAGTGCATGACTCGTTGCAAACACACAGTGGTTTTTCAGAATATGGAATCCTGGAATCACAAAGCGTGTCCCATACAAGGCTTAAAGAAAGTACCCACTTGTATTATTCCCAGAAAAGGATGCTGAAATTCCATCTACAAAAAAAAGAAGCCAGTTTTAAAAAATGTGCAACTTTTTATTTAGTTCCACGAGCCCAGCGTCATGTGGCACAAAGCTTTTCCAAACATCCTTAGACTGCAAAATGGGCCTGCCATCTTTGAACTTTGGGAGCTTCCATTTCATCTTTAAAGTAAAACATTTGTGTCTCAGGCCAAAAAAAAAAAAAAAAAGTTCCAAAAAAAACACCATTATTTTTGAAATGTTGGACAGTGCAAAAATATTGGCACTTTTAAAGTGTGATAATGAGGTTTGACCCGTCTTCATCCACCGCTGTGGACCTTTTCCAAATACTTGCAGGCGTGGACTCAAGCCCTTAACCAGACATGAAATGAATCCACTGAGGCACTTCAAGAAAGCTTGAGGTTCCAAGCCATGGTGGGAATGATCTCAGTCACGAAAAGAGGTAAAAAGTGTTTTCTTCCACGAGGAAACTCCAACTTTTTCCTGTGACCTCGAATCATCATCCAAAACCGTTCTGTTCCATTTTTTAACGTCTGTCTCTTCCTCTTTTAAACGTGGCCTCCTAATAATTTAGTTTGGTAACCGCTCTCTCTCTGCTCGTGTCCAGAATCTGGTTTCCAGAGCGTTTGCGGTTCCTCTTGAGCTTGGACAAGTCTTTATCGAACACTTCTCCAGATCGTAACGCCGACACCAGGTCGTCAAACTCGCCTCCTTCCTCAGATGTGCTACCGGCTTGGGACTTCTTCAGCCGCCTCTCTTTCTCGCGCTGTTCTTTAAGCTGCAGAAAAGAAAAAAAAAAAGGGGGGGGGGGGATTTAGAGCCGTCACAATGTATCATCTCGAACAATAAATCGTGTTATCTGAGTAATCACTCCCTTGTAAACTCCTCAATCTTCCCGCCTTGTCTTTAAGATAGCAGGAACGTTTTAAGCTTTTAATGACCATAAATCATCAAGGACTTAGTGGGCAGAAAGTGAAGTTTCCAAGACTGTTGAGGGCAGATATTAAAAATGATTTATCACCCTTTTGCTGGTCCTGGATTACAAACGTTGCAGCCATGAATCAAATCAGTTTGGAAGGCTTTACAGGGAAAACAGACCAACTAGATTTATTTCACAAACATAGATATATGAGGTCCCTCAGAGGTTAGAAAAAAAAAGTACTACTTCAAGTTTGGGTCTAGGTCTGTGCTTCTCAGCCAGGTTTTCTAGCCTACGACAGATGCGTTTATTTCCATTGTCCAGGAATAGGACATAAAACTATAGAGTTCTAATTTCGAGGGAAACAGAAATAACTCAACTGAAAAAAAAAAAAAAAACCTTGAGAAAAGCCATAAAATACTAAAGAGAATATAAGGTATTTTATAAAATATGCACTAAGGGTTCATTTACACTTGCTTCATAATGTGGCATTGGACACGCTTTTTTTAAAGCGCTCCCATCGCTAAATAAAATGGTGACCTTACAGTCCTGGTCACACGTTGTGTTTGTTTTGCTTAAAAAAATTATCCCCCATTGGTGCTTCAAAACATCTCCAAAACCTTAAATAAAAGTCTATGACAAAGATCGCTAACAGCGCCTGCAGCTTTTGAGGGGCTTTTATTCAGGTTTAGCTTCGCTTTGTTTTGACGGTATTGCAGGTACGAGATATCCCAGAATGCACTGGGAAACTAACAAGCCGACCAGGAAGATGACACCAGCAGTCACTTCCGGTTCATGTGTATATATTCTGGGAGTGTCCGGTGCAGACGTCACATCTGGTGTTCAGCGTGGAGCAGCAGGAAGGTGAGCGGGGTCCGGACTGGAGTGGAGCAACTACCAGACGACACACGTGGTGTGCAACATGGGAAGACTATAGCAGAAGGTGAGTGGGGACTTGAGCGAGAGGACTAAGTGGCAGAGGATCGGCAGAGCGGGGGGACCGGAGCAGGAGAAACTAGCAGATGTCAAATGTGGTGAACAGCGTGGGTGCAATATAATAGGAGGTGAGCGGAGACCAAAGAAGGAGAATGATCAGCAAACCAGGGGATCAGCAGAGCTGGGGGTACTACTGAGCAGGGGATCTGCTGACCAAGTATACTAGTAAGCTGAGGATCTGCTGAACAGGGTTACTAACAAGCTGGGAATCTGCTGAATAGGGGTACTAATAAGCTAGGGATCTGCTGAATGAGGGTACTAATAAGCTGGGGATCTGCTGAATAGGGGTACTAATAAGCTAGGGATCTGCTGAATGAGGGTACTAATAAGCTGGGGATCTGCTGAATAGGGGTACTAATAAGCTGGGGATCTGCTGAGTGGGGGTACTACTGAGCTCCTTTAAAACAAGTAGAAAATCAACACACACAGGGCATTTCAAAAAAGCATCACCGAAGCAGTAAAAAACACATCAAAAAAGCATGTTGAAGCAGTAAGTGCTTTATTGTGTGTTAAAGTCCAAGCAAATGTAAATGAACCCTAAGGCATGTAACAAGCTATTTAAAGGTAAAAACTGCACCCAAACAATAAATGCTACCATTGTTGACCTCTCCCTCTGAAAATGCTAGTTGCCTGGCCCTTATTTACATTGGAGCAGGAACACCCATATAAGTATAGAACACAGTGGAGGGATGTTCTAAGAGGACAGTTTTAGGGTTTGGTCCTACCATGGCTTCCATCCGCGCCCTGCGCTCCTCTTCCTCCTTCTTCTTCCTCATGTTCTCCAGATCTTGTTTGGCCTCAGAAAACGACTGCAGGAAAGTGTCAAATATGCCGAAGAACTCATCCGGCTGCATTCTGCCATCCACCTCCCCGAAATGCTTCATGGCTTTGGAAAACTAAGAGGAAGAAAAGAACAGATTTGTTCAGGAGAGTCCCCCTTTACATCAGGGTCCCCACTGGAATCTCCCCTTACATCAGGGTCCCCATTGGAGTCTCCCCTTACATCAGGGTCCCCATTGGAGTCTCCCCTTACATCAGGGTCCCCATTGGAGTCTCCCCTTACATCAGGGTCCCCATTGGAGCCTCCTCTTACATCAGGGTCCCCATTGGAGCCTCCTCTTACATCAGGGTCCCCACTGGAGTCTCCCCTTACATCAGGGTCCCCACTGGAGTCTCCCCTTACATCAGGGTCCCCATTGGAGTCTCCCCTCACTTTAGGGTCCCCACTGGAATCTCCCCTTACATCAGGGTCCCCATTGGGGTCTCCCCTTATATCAGGCTCCCCATTGGAGTCTCCCCTTACATCAGGGTCCCCACTGGAGTCTCCTCTTACATAAGGGGTCCCAACTAGAGACTCCCCTTACATCAGGGTCCCCATTGGAGCCTCCTCTTACATCAGGGTCCCCACTGGAGTCTCCCCACTGGAGTCTCCTCTTACAAAGGGGTCCCCACTAGAGTCTCCTCTTACATCAGGGTCCCCATTGGGGTCTCCCCTTACATCAGGCTCCCCATTGGAGTCTCCCCTTACATCAGGGTCCCCATTGGAGCCTCCTCTTACATCAGGGTCCCCACTGGAGTCTCCTCTTACATAAGGGGCCCCCACTAGAGACTCCCCTTACATCAGGGTCCCCATTGGAGCCTCCTCTTACATCAGGGTCCCCACTGGAGTCTCCTCTTACATAAGGGGTCCCCCCTAGAGACTCCCCTTACATCAGGGTCCCCACTAGAGTCTCCTCTTACATCAGGGTCCCCATCAGAGTCCGCCAGAAAACTATTTTTTTATAGTAAAAAAGCATTGAGTTATCATTCAGCATAGAAGAGAGATACACTCTGATCTAAAGGAAACAAATGTATTCCATGAAACGCGTAGACCCAAGAAAGAGGTGTGTGACTAGGACTGTTCAATGTACATATCGTTAAAATGGTATAAAAACCCCAAAAGAAAAAACTGTATTATATTGTAGCTTACCAATCCTTAAATGCTGTGACTGCTTTATTTTCTTTTTTCTGTCCTTTATTTTCACCTGCTGATCTGGCTAGTAACACATCTCCTGTATTAGAGCGCCCCTACTCTGGAGGAAGGAGCACTGGGGGCACCTTTGGACAGCAGCATTGTTAGAGTAGAACTATAGGCAAAACTTTATTATTCACTTTGGATAATAAGGGAAGGTTATAAGCACAGTTTTTTTTGCCATCTGTGTCACATTGGGGAGATTTACCATCACTTCCTGTCCCATAACTAAAACAGGAAGTGAGAGTAAGTCCCTGCAAATTAAGGGAATCCCTTAGGACCGCCAAGATCTCCAGAACTAGTGTCTCCATTGGAAGATTTCCCCTCTATTACTTTTCTGGGGGCAACCCAAAATTTGAGGTTTTCTTTTACTTCCACTTTCAATGATAATGGAAAACAGGACCAATAAAGAGGGTGAGTCTACCTAATGGCGACAGAAAGGGGGGCGTAATCCCTCTCCATGCTATCCAAAACAAAAAAAAAAAAGTTTTGCCTTATTTAAACATTAATCCAGGGGGGTGTTAGTTGTATTAGCAGATTTATATACACTAACAAATTGAAGCCAGACTCCAACTCACACTGGCAGCACCCCTGCCAGTGGTAAATGGTTTGTCTCAACCCTTTAATGGCTACATTTGCAAATGAGCTTGTTCTCAGACTTACTGGCCGGATCGCCAAAATAAAGGAAAGAAAGCCTAAAAAAGAAAAAACGAATGCAGCCATCACATCTGAGAATTGGTAAGCTGCAATAGATCAAATGTTTGCTTTTGGGCTTAATACCGCTTTAAGGATTGTTTTACCTTCATCATGAAGGAGTTATGTTACAACGTTTAAAAAAAAAAAATGTTTTAGAAATAAATAAAATGTATCATAATGGGGGGACAATGGTGGAGAAGGGGGATTTGCTCCCACAATAGTCGGGATCTATGGGATCTGGTCTGGGCTGGATTAAGAGCCTCATGGGCCTGGTGCTGAGGAATTTGGTGGGCTTTTCATTGAAATAAAATGAAAATGCAAACAAATATTTAATGGCGGCCCGTTCATTAGGGGCTCCGCCCCCCTAATCCATGCGTCCGGCCCCTAATCTACATGCGGGGCGCCGGACGCATGGATTACAATGGGGTTTTTTTTTGTTTTCAAGCATGTGATTAGAGCCTGAGGCTCTTATTGGCTTCAAAAAAG